>JAJEJO010000362.1:215565-244465 GCA_020662805.1 Glaucomys volans
TGATTTTAAGTCCTTTGGGTATAGGCCAAGGAGTGGGATAGCTGGGTCAAATGGTGGATCCATTCCAAGTTTCCTAAGGAATCTCCACACTGCTTTCCAGAGTGGCTGCACCAACTTGCACTCCCACCAGTAATGTGTGAGTGTACCCTTTTCCCCACATCCTCACCAACACCTGTTGTTGCCTGTATTCTTAATAAGAGACATTCTAATTGATTTGCTGATGACATGATTCTCTATTTAGAAGACCCTAAGAATTCCACCAGAAAACTTCTGGAACTCATTAATGAATTCAGTAAAGTAGCAGGATATAAAATTAATGCTCATAAATCTAATGCATTTTTATTCGTAAGTGATGCATCCTCTGAGAGAGAAATTAGGAAAACTACCCCATTCACAATAACCTCAAAAAAAATAAAATACTTGGGAATCAATCTAACAAAAGAAGTGGAAGACCTGTACAATGAGAACTACAGAACACTAAAGAAACAAATTAAGGAAAGTCTCAGAAGATGGAAGGATCTCCCATGTTCTTGGATAGGCAGAATTAATATAGTTAAAATGGCCATACTACCAAAAGCACTATACAAATTCAATGCAATTCCAATTAAAATTCCTATGTCTGTTGTTTAAGCTGCTCAGTCTGCTGTATTTGTGATGGCAGCCTGGAATAACTAATCAAAGGAAGACATAGCAAACTGGCTGTAGAATGTCGATGGTATCCACACACAGACCTGATAATTAAACCTCAGTACTGTCCCAGTAAAACCCTCATACACGCTTACAAGGAGAGAGATGAGAGCAAGTTTCCTCAGCATCATTTATATTATAATGATGGGGGAGGGGGAAAGAGGGAGGGAAAGGGAAGAGGCCCCTGTTTAGGTCTGGATTGAATTAGGAAAAGGAAAGGGGATAGAACTTCTAAAAAGGACACAATTTCACTGAAATCCTTGGGGACAGAACTTCTAAGGCTGCCTGGCAATGTCAGATCACAGAATGCATTTTACTCCTGCTGATTTAGGCACTGGCTTCTGGCTGAGGCACAGCTGAGGCCACACACTTGTGAGGCAAGAAGGAGCAGCAATGGGACAGAGGTAGCATTTGCTGAACACTGGTCTCTATATGGCAATAAGGAATTTCATTTCTCCTCTTTGGTTTTAAGAAGGCAAGTGTACAAGCTTATTTTAAAAATGAAATAAAAAATGTGTGACTTTCATACAAATATAAAAAGAGCCTGTTCAAAATTTTAAGGCATTAAATGATGAAAGAGTGAATGAGATGTTATTACAGATTCAAAAGAGAATTTGAAAAAGACATTTATGGAGTTTTCTTGACAAACACATGCTGAAATGAATGTCCTAAGAGATACAAACTCATTAATATCAATAAACTGCACTCTTTGGAGTTCTCCTTTCTATACAGTGAAGATGATTTGCATCACTCCTGCATTACTTTCACTCTCTACAACTATGTCCCACTCTGTTTTTATTTTTTAGATTTTTAAAATTTTATTTGTTCCAATTTGTTGGACATGAGAGTTGCAAACCATCCTCAACACAGAAAATTTGTTGCACCAAAGACCACATATCTAGAAAATCAGGCACCCCTGAGTGGAGGGCTTGCAGAACATGCCCCAACTACACTGAGAGGACACCCTGACAGTGCTTGCCTTTGTCCATGTTTTGGAGACTGGTGCATGCAGGGCCAGGGCAGGAAGAAGCAGGCTACCACTAGTTCCTCCTAAGAAGGCCATGCAGCTCAGCCATGGCAAGAAGTGGACAGAATTGAGGAGAGCAGAAAAGGAACAGGGGAGGGCCTGGGGGAAGGGCTGTCCTCCCTTGGAAGAACTCACCCTGTGTGATTTTCTGCCTTCCATTTCTTTACCTATAAAAAGAGTCTTTCTTCTACTCATTGCCTCATCCTCTTAGGGAAAAACCCAATGTGTGTAAATCAATTCTTTTTTGGTACCAGGAATTGAACTCAGGGGCACTCAACCACTGAGCCACATCTCCATTCCTATTTGAACTTTATTTAGAGACAGGGTCTCACTTGGCACCTTGCCCTTGCAGAGGCTGACTTTGAACTTGCTAGTCCTCTTGTCTCAGCTTCCCCAACTGCTGGAATTCCAGGCGTGCACCACCGTGCTCTGCTGTAAATCAGTTTTTCATCCCTCTGACCAAAATACCTGACAAGAACAACTTAGAGGAGAAAAAGATTATGTTGGGCTCATGGTCTTGGAGGTTCAGCCCACAGCTGACTGACTCCATTGCTCTGGGCCTGAGATGAGGGAGAACATCATGGCCAAAGGGTGTGGCAGAGGAAGGCTGCTCGGCTCATGGCAGCTGGGAAGAGGAGAGAAGAGAGAAGAGAGGAGAGAGGAGAGAGAAGAGAGAAGGGAGAGAAGATTCAGGAAGAAAGTATAATCCCAAGGGCACTCCTCCAGTGACCTACTTCCTCCAGTCATGCCCTCCCTACACTTACCACCCAGTATAATCCATTCCAATTATTAATCTGTTAAGTGGATTAATCAAGTGATTAGATTACAGCTCTCATAATCTAATCATTTTCCTCTGAACATTCCTGTATTGTTTTTCGGTGGGCTCCTCATATCCAAGCCATAACACAACACTTTAGAATGACTGCTTCCTTATCTTCTTTCCCACATAAAGACAGCTGTGCTATGGGGTGCCCTCCCTTACCCCTTCCCAGACTTATCTGGGGCCCACAGAGTTCACAGAAGGGTCAATACAGCTAGTCTGCAAATACTACCCTCTCTCGCCAATGCCCGCCCTGCCTTGTGTGCTGGCAGACCTCGCCTCTGCAAACCCCAGTGCAGCCTGCCACTTTCCAGACACTTCCCTCAAGCATGTTGCTTCCACCTCCTCATCACTGCTCTACCCTTGCACACTCTATATTACTGCATTATTTTTCCCTTCTTGGTCAGTGGATCCTACAGGACTACAGGTTTATTCAGGGCCAGGGACATAGCTGAACCATATGAACAAGTGCTGTGGTTTGTCACAGAATAAACGCTCAATACAAATTTGCTCAGTTTAGTTGAATTTGAATTATTGCCTCCTATGATAGGCATAGAAAAAAATGGACATTTCTATTCTGGCAATCGCAATTTAGGCAGGGCTGGAATTTGTGCAGTCTATTAGGATGATGTGAATTCCCAAAGCAGGTGTCGACACAGCCTCTTATGACAGCACTCAGCTGTCAAAATCAAATTCAACAATTATTTAAGTATCTGTCTTAACTCTCTAAAGTGAGAGAATCATGTATTACCGATATTTGTGCTTCCTAAAGCATGTTAGTTCCAAATTTCACTAACTTAATAATTAACAACTACCCTCCAAAACTTAAAAACAAAGTGGGACAATCTCTATTGTGCATAATTGGTTATACAGGTGATTTTCCTCCATGGCACATGTTATAAAGTTGTTTCTCTAGTTACTAATGGACTATGAACTTAAAAACTCCCCAAAATAATGTGTGCATGAATTTTAATAGGTACTGGAAACTGACTAAAACTCTACCCTCAAGCAATATTCCCAAGCTCATGAAGTATTAATGCCCCCATCAAAGATGTATATCTACTTTAAAAACCTCTCAGAGATGGAGATTCCCGCTGAGCAAGGTGACATCTGTCACCACAGGGATCAAATTCTATTCAGAGTACACATGCATGCAGGGTGCATGATTTACATAGATGGGCCACCCCCACCCTCTGAGAACTAATGCCAAATGACAAGCTGCAGCAGTCTTTTATGCACAACAGTGAACATCATAAATTATGGAGCAACTTGAGTTCCGTGGGTACAATCTCTTTTGACAGAAGGGAGATGTGCAATCAAATGGTAGTGCACCTTAGAAATCATAGAACAGGCCATTTTACTTTCATGTGAACACTGAAACTCCCCTGCAAACTTGGAGAAATCTATGTAAAAGAATAGCCTCAATATAGCTAGTGCCACAGAAAAGAATGACCAAATCCAAAACTTCGACGTTTCAATACAGTAGGAGCTCAATGGTTGAATTTTATAAGGAGATGACAAGGTAGATCCCAATAAATGGTACAGAATGGAATGAGATGGCATGAGTAAAAGTTCATGAACGATACCTTCACACTAACTTTGCAAGGTGCATGTGTAAAGAGAGTGATTATAGATCCCAATTTTCCTTGCACAATCCTGTTGTTCCAGACTTCCATATAGCTTATTATTTATCCTGGGTTTTCAAAATTTAAATGTTCTATTATAAAAAAAAAATGGCATGAAAAGGCCCTGGGATTGACTGGTGGACTACAATGTTGTACTTCCAATGACTGTCCTGGGCATGATGAATGGTGTGTGAGATGTATGTGCAGTGAAGAGAGCTCTGACTTCAACATATGATTGAATCTGAGGGACAAGCTGGGTGGTGGAGCCTCAGAGACACAGGTATCAGGTTCCCAGTCTCCAGAAAAACCTTTCTGAAAAATCATCTCCATTGGCTTTCAGTTAGTAGTTAACTAGGTTACTAGGTGAAAAATTAAAATGTACAATGAAAGAATCTACATGTAGCTATCACTTTGAGAAGCATGGGTTTTTAGATTAAATGACTGTTGTTCTAAATCAATTCTTTTTCACTTTTGTTTTCTGCATGTGTGTAAAGTGAAACCATGTATTTTATTATGTGATCTCCATTTGCAGTAAAAGAACTTCAGAAACAGTCAAATAATATGTTTTATTGCAGTTACTAGGTACTTAAAAAGAAAATTAACCAGTACAAATTTTTCCTTTTTTATCTTATTTGTAGAATCAAAGTATATCGAAGTTTATTCCATAGGAAAAAAAAATCTGACGTAATTGTGAATGCCACTGTAAATTTAATAGTTTGAAGATAAATTAATTTTTGTGTTAAATACGAACAAAAATTTTAGTGGAATACAAGTCATAGAAAACCAATATTCCTACTCAATTAGGAACCATGGATCAAGAATGTATTTAGTAGTTAAGTGAAGAAACATGAAACCATGACTCTTCCAAGAAAAATTGGTCATTAGAAGTAGATTAACAGAGAACACAGGTACTGGAAGCAGCATCAAGGATTCTGAAATGCCTATGATAAACCTACTTACAAAGTACCCAGGGATAACTAAATATAGTAAGTGTAAAGATAGAAAAATTTCAGGAGAGATTTGAAAGATAGAAAAAGACTCCAATGGAAATCCTAGAACTGAAAAGTATAATATTTGAAGTAAAAAACTCACTGGATAGGCCTAGCAGAAGATTGGCTCTACAGAAGAAAGGATCAGAGATGTTTAAGAGCAATAGAAATTGTTCAAACTGAAGTACATATGTGTTAGTCAACTTTTCATTGCTGTGACCAAATGCCTGAGAAAAACAACTGAAAGGAGGAAAGATTTACTTTGGCTTACAGTTTCAGTTCCTGGTCAGTTTGTTCCATTGCTTGAGGCCTAGGGTGAGGCAGTATGTCATGGTGGAGAAAGAAGGAAGAGAGGAGAAAGGAGAGGAGAGAAGAGGGAAGAAAGAGAGAGGGAGAGAAGGAGGAGAATAATAATAATAATAATAATAAGAAGAAGAAGAAGAAGAAGAAGAAGAAGGAGGAGGAGGGGGAGGAGGAGGAGGAGCTGGAGGAAGAGAGAGGATAGAGAGACCATTACTACTACTAGATCCCACCTCCTACAAATTCCCCCATCTCTCAGTAGTCCACTTTTTCAGCTATGACTCCATCAAGGGATTAATCCATTGATGAAGTCAGAACCTTCATGATCTAATCACTTCCTAAAAACCCCACCTCTGAACATTGCTGCACTGAGAACCAAGTTTTCAACACATGAGCCTTTTGGGGATGCAAACCATAATAACAGATTATAAAGAAAGAGAAGATTGCAAAAAAAAAAAAAAAAAGATGAATAGAACCTCAATGACACAGATTAAGGTACCAAGTAGCCTAACACAAATGGTATCCCAAAAGTAGAAGAGGAAGAAAATGGAGCGCATATATGCAAATATATTTACATATACATATATATTTACAAAATGTGAAAATATCTGACAAATTTCATGAAGGTGGTCAACCCACAATAGGAATCACCACAAAACCCAAGTTGTATAAATATATTTATACTTCACCTCAAACACACACACACACACACACACACACACACACACATACACACACACTCATCCAGGGATACCAAATACAAACTTCCCTAAACTGTAAACATTTAAGAAAATCTTAAAACAGCTGAAGAAAAAGAGCTACACTATGCGCTGGGAGCAATAAGAATAACTACTCAGTTGTTATCAGCAACAGAAGAAAATGGAACATGTTTAAAGCAATGAGAGGAAAAAAAGGACAGTCTAGAATTCTATATGCAGATGTTTTTTAAAATAAAAAAAGATAAAGTCACTTCCAATGTAACAAAGCTGAGAACACTTTTCATCAGCACCCGCACTGTAAGAATGGCGAAAGAATTTCAGACCAAAGGAAATGACACCAGATGGAAACTCGAATAAAGAAGAGCACTGGAAAAGATAAATATGTTGATAATTGTAAAAGATTATGTGTTCTTTCTTCTTAAAAATCCTTCTAAAGTCAATTTATTATTTGAAGAAAAATATTATATTTAGGATTTAAGGTTTTGTTTTTGTTTTTTGTTTGTTTGTTTTTGTTTGTTTGTTTGTTTTTTGGTACAGGGGAGCTTTATCACTGGGTTACATCCCCAGTTCTTTTTTTATTTTATTTTGAGACAAGATCTCATAACCCAAGTGTCTCTGTTTCTCTTTGTTCCTATCTCTTGTATCTTTCCTAGATATCTAAGGAAACTTAGTTCTAAGGAACTAAGTTGCTGAGGTTGGCCTTGAGTTTGGAATGCTCCTGTCTCAGCTTCTGGAGGAATTGGGACTATAGGTGTGTGCCGCCACACCTGGTTGCAAGACATTTTCAAGTAAAATACATGCCCACAGCAACAACAAAGATAGGAGAGTTTCAAGTAGGAGTCTGTTGTTGTACCTATGAAATGGTGTACAGTTAGGTCAAGGTATACTGTGTAAATTATGGATGTATATTGCACTCTGTAGAAGATACAGTTAGAATATAAATAGAGGAAAGAAAATGGGAAAGCAACTAACCCTTCGAGAAAGGCAGGATTGCAGGAATCAAAGAACAAATAATACAGATGGGACAGTAGGAAACAACTGGCAAATTTATGGTGTATCTATTGGTGTGGTATTAATCGCCCAAAACTTAGTGGCTTGAAACAGTAGACATTTTTTCTCCCTTAAAGTTTATAGGGGTCAAGAATTTGGGGGAGCTTTGCTGGACATTCCTGGCTTGGGGTCTTTGATGAAATTGCAGTTGAAGGTCAGCTGGAGGTTCCCTTGGAACTATTGTGGTTCTTTCCAAGGGATTCACTCACAGGGCTGGCAGGTCTGTGTGTCTTTGATGTGACACCATTTGAAACAGTTTTGGCTAAGGAACTCTTTCAAGTATAGAGACACACCACATATTCTCATATTGTTTTAAAAATAAATATTATAAGAAAGTTATTCTTTTCTGTTATATAAACCAATGTTACTTTTCAGTAAATGTTATTTTTTAGAGTATTTTGCAACTAGAACTTTTATAAGTCCATCATGTTAAAACCAATGGTCAAAAAATAAGTATTTTAAGAAATTATATAGTTAAAGTTAGTTTCATACCTTCATCCTAAAAGATTTCTGGGATTGGAATATATATGTTATATAGAAGAAAACTACTAGAGAGAGTACTAAGATGCATAAGCGCCCATTTATATTTCTAATACTTTTTGGATAGGTCCCAAGGAAATACTGGATTGAAGAAAGGGGACTTGTGAGATGCCTTAGCCTGTTTTCTGTTGCTGTAATTAATATCAAAGACTGGAAAACTTTTAAAGTTCATTTAAGTCATGGTTCTGGAGGCTGGAAAGTCAAGGGCAAGAGGCAGGGTCTAGTGAGGGCCTTTGAGCTGCATTGTAACATGGCAGAAAGTGAAATGGCAATCAAGGATGTCTTAAGTGAACTCATTTTTTATGACAAAGCTACTCCCAGGAGAACATCCAAAATCCATTCATGAGGTGGAGATTGTGGAGCCTGCCCTCCCCTCCCTATCTTGATACTGTGAGCCTCTTCCCAGTATCTGAGTGTTATAGCGCCTTCTGCCTCTAGGAAGCAACTCTTGCAAGGTATCTTGCACTGTTCTTTTACGTAAACTATACTTGTAATTTCTGGTTAGTAACCTTCATGGTATTCCCCTGCCTTAGTAAATGACCAAGTCTTATTTTAACTTCTGAGTCACAAAATTTGTGAGGGGGGAGGCTTCAGGAAGAGACCATGGTGTGTGAGTGGCAAGGTGACCATCCTGTTTTCCGTTTCCTATTTTCATGAAGATCTTTGCTATTTCTCCCAAATAGTGATACTCAGGAAGCCTTTGACATTTTAGGATGGGCTCATAACCCAAGTTTCTCTCTTTCTCTTTGTCCCTATCTCTTGTATCTTTCCTAGTGACCCATAGATATCAGGGGTTTGAGGTTCAGCTCCAGGCTTGAATTGCTAACTCTGAGCTCTCCTCAGCCCAAGAATCAGGATAGGATCTGGACCTGCTGGATTTACTTTATTGAAAAATTGTTTTTTAAAGTGCCAAGTTGTACATAACTTATTTTTTTCTTTAAATTATTTTTCAGAGTTTTATGGTTATACATATGCATGCATGGAAATAGATTTCAGTTCATGATCCCTGCCTTTTCCTTCTCTTTTTCCCTCCCATCCTCCCTCCCTGCCCCCATTCTCCTTCCTTTACTGAATTTCCTTTCTCTCTGGATTTACTTTTAAAGAATATGGTTTGCAGGACTCACCAACCCTCAAACCGTTTGATGCAATTATTCATTCAGCCATTCAATTCAACAAATATTTGTTGAGGACCAAGTATGTGTCATGCACTGTTCTGGGTATCAATGATAAAGCTGAAAATAAAACAGGCAGAAGTTTTCACTCTCAAGTTTACATTATGCTGGAAGAAGTAGACAAGACACAGTGGGTAAAAATAATGTTGGATTTACATTTTTCTAATGTTCTATTGATACCTCTTGTGTCGACCTCTTACAATTTGTGTCAACCTTTTTTTTCTTTTTGGTACTGGGGATTGAACTCAGGGTGCTTAACCACTGAGCTACATCCTCCACCCTTTTAATTTTTATTTTGAGACAGGGTCTCCCTAAGTTGCTTAGGGCCTCGCTAATCTGCTGAGTTTGGCTTTGAGCTTGCTATCCTCCTGCCTCAGCCTCTCAAGTTGCTGGAATTACAGGCATGCGCCACCATGCCTGACCCCTTTGTGCCAACTCTTTATTCTGCTTACACTACAGAGATAAACCAGGGGGATCCTGATTGGAAACCACCAGCGCTCATACTGAACAAGAGATTAAACCTCAGCCAATGGGGATCAGAAGCCCATGGATAAACACTCCCCTGCTTGCAGGGCAGTAGTAGAGGTTGTTTGAGATGTCACATTCTGGACCTATTTTGAAATTAGTGCTTTGGTTTAATGTGCTGCTCTGACCATCTTGAAAATTTAATTATCTATGAATTAGGGATTCTACATTTTAATTTTATACAGGGATTCATAATTTATGTGTCCAGTCTTATCTATAACATCGATGTATCAAAAACCAAAAATAAAATGAATTTCATTTGAAGATTGAATTGGTATTTTATTTATGTCTAGAACTGGACATCTCTTCATTCTATAGAGCAGAATGGTTTTTCCACTGAACTGAGCAGAGAGGGTTGGCTTGATAAGGAGAAAGGGGCTGAAGAAAGCAGAAACAGGAAACAAAGAGCCATTGGTCTTTTCAAAGTTCCTCTCCTTGTAGCTTAAAACAGGTGGGGGAGGAACTCCCTCATCATGCCTGCTTAGGGTATCTTTTAATTTATTTCTGTGAATCTTGTGGGTGTGTGGGGGTGGGGGTCTATTTTAAAGTTTAGTTCAATGACTTGGTACTTAGCAATGAGTGACTCCATTCTTGTTTGGTCTACTGGAGCTTACTGAAGAAATTCAGCCCAAAACAATGGCTGCTCATACATTTATTTTATAGCTGACAGACAAGATATGAGACATGATACAAAGAAGGGAATCAAGGTAGAAGTCAAGGATTTGCTACTAACCAAGGTGGCTAGTATCTGAGGAGCATAGAAGGAGACTGGGACAACCAGATTGCTAAGGAATTCTGCATTTCATAAAAAGAAGAAGATTGTAGCTTGGAAAGAAAGCAAGACAAATGCAAAAGCTTTTCATCAGGATAGCAGGTTTAGGACTCATATTTAAATATGTGAAGGCATGTAGGTTTTTAATACTACTAGATAATAAACATAGGAACCAGAATTGGCTTGAACAATAAGGACATATAGGTTGTCCACACTTAAAATCAGGCATTGCATCCATAAGATGGTAGTGAAGCAAAATCTTGCTCAAATCTTTCCGTTATCTTGACATGAGCAGGCAGAGGCTTCCTCTTCCCTCCAGTAACTGAATATCAATAGCAGGCTAAAATTTGACAGACTCTATCTTCTAAGAACCTAGAGCTATCAGCTAATAGGATGTCAGTGCCTTTGAACGGAAAGCAAGCTGAGATAATCTGATCACACCATCCACCAGAGGAGTCCTGTAGCCATACAGAATGAGAAATCACACATGACTTTGGAACAAATTGATTTGACTGCACCTTCTCAGAGGGACTCATTCTAAAGGCAAAAGAAATCCCATGAAAAAACTTAAAGCTCCATTCAGCATATTCTGTTCATGATAATATTAGGTTCATCATTATGGCTTTTATTTCCTTATATTTCATATGTCACCTATTTTTAAAGAAAATTGCAATTTTAAAAAAAGTATGAGAATAAAGAAAGTCTAGTTACTAGAATAAAACTGTTTAGGGAGTAACATTGTTATGTGAAGCCAGATTGAAAATATCAATCTAAAATTGTGCTTTTAATAAAAGCTGCTTTGTCCTGCTCTAACTGTGGACAGGCTCTTTAGTGACATTCACTCCCTACATACGCTGGGGATCCAGACATGGTGTCCAGGACTCTTCTCTAATAAGAAGCGACAAGTTTGCCTGGAATATTATTTTGTTTCAGAAAGCAAGAAAAAAATTAAAGACTAAAAATATTGAAAATAATTAGATAAACAGATGCAAGTCAAACTTGTGGCAATTTGCTCATTAAAAGGAGAATGATGACAGTGATTGAAAACATTCATGTACATAAAAAGCCATCTGTCTGTGTCTAAGAACAAACCTTCATGAGTTCATACTGATAATAAATGGATAAACAAATCAGAGAGAGGAGGACTCTCAGAAGAGTACTAAATAGACAGTCATCAATTACAGTGATTTTAACAGTTTTCATTATTCAGTTTCATTAATAGCCCAATAATGTCCTTTGTAGAGTGTTTGCCCCCACCCAGGAAAATTACCATAATTCTATTCTGGAGTTAGTATTGCTCTTCTACTTATCATGTCTCCCTAGTCTTATTTAACCAAAAACATTTCTTTTTTCAAAATTTTGCAACATTAACATTTTTGATGAACATGTGTCTGCGTGTGTTCTCTTTCATCTATTATCTCTTTATGGAATGCTCCTCAGTTGGGGTTTGTATAATGTTTCCTCACAAGATTAAGGTTATACATTATTTACTCCCGGCTAGAAAAGTACTTAAGTAAATTATGAAGCTTCCATTAAAGAGTCTCGCAAGGAGCAGTGTTTACTATGATTATTGAAAAATGATGATGTAGGAGCAAAAGGAAAGGCTTTCCTTTATCTTGGAAGGTTTTCTGGCATGAATGTCGGTAGGCAGATTAAATAGGAGAAAAGACATATAAATTTATTTCATGCATGGAGGCAATCCTATCATGTAAGTACCTACTAGCCCAATATGATTCAGAGGCTTATATGTAGCTTTTTGTGGGGCAGTGGGGGTGGAATGGGAAAGACAGACAATTTTTTTAGGGGAATAGTAAATGATTTTCAGGGGAATTCAGTGGGCTCAGGGAAACATACAATGACCAGGGATGAAGTCCACTGGGTCCCCAGAACACACAATGGTTTATAAATGATTTTCTTTGAAATAGTGAATAGAAGACAATGGTATATGAGAAAAGTCTTTCCAGGTGCACTGACAAACTGCAGTCCTGTCCCCTGTGATACCAGTTTAGTTAAATGAAAACTCAGAAGAGACATCAGAGGTAATTTTTTTCCTCTTTGACAAGTCTGATCTTTAAACAGAGAAAGAGATATTAGAGAAAAGTCTCTCCAAGTATCTGCTGCTTCTCTATTTAGAATAATTAGCACATGGGATGAAATATTTTGGGGTGAAACTCTCAGGACTACTTTAATGATTTTCCAACTCCTAGACTGCCTCAACTTTTGCAGGTTGGTCCTAAGCATTACACTGTGACAAGGACCATCTCTTCTTTCCCACTCATTTACCTCCCTACTACAGGTCTGAACTCATGAATTTCTATTTTGTTCAGTGGTTCATAACTAGGTATTCTACTCGATTATTTTGGCACTTGAATTGTCCTAGATTTGGCCAGTTGGAGCGCCTTAAATCATGTCCTTCTGCCTGATTACATTCCTGCATCACTTTCTTATGTTTTCATTACAAGATGTGCTGGGAAATCATATATCCACTCTGCCATAGCCTTGAGGCAACCATTTCTCCAAGTAGCCCTGAAATTTTTTGGCAATGGTAATAGAGATCAAGACACTTTCTAGAAATCAAGACTCTAGATAATAGAGTGATATATAGGTGACAGACATAGGCAGTTAGGTATAAGGAGAAAGGAGAATAGCTACCAAAGGACCCGGACCAACAATTGACCTGGAGGACTCAGTACTCATGACGCCCTGATGACATCTTGTAAGGAGGTGAACCATACAGGTACATAAATCCACCCTCCCCTTTGTGTGGGTGGGACTACAGAGAGATCCATTTGGAAAGATGGTCAGGCTACCCAAAACCACCAAAGCAAATTGAACAAATTATGTTGTGTACACACATATGAATATGTCACAAGGACTTACACTATTATGTATAATTAAAATACACCAGTAAAAATATTTTTAAAAGCCACTGAAAGACCCATCACCTTTCTTTAGACTCCACTGAAGGGCTCACCATTTTCCTTTGCAGGGAAAATATTCTGTTCTCAAGGTAGCACAGTCTCCACAGTGCTGCCCTAAGGGTCAGTTGGTTACTGTAAGACCTTCTGCTAGTTTTTCTAGACCAGAGAGAGCAGATGCATGCACTCAGTTCTTTCTAGGGACAGGCATATGACTTCACCCCAAAAGGGCAACAACTGTGCAAGCACTGAGCCTAAAAAGAGAGGCTACCTGTCATACCAAAGTTTCATGCCACTTGGAGATTATACCCACTATACTAACAAAAGTCCCAAAGTCCAACTATTTAAGGCTATTCAGTCTCTTAGTGATTTTCCCATCTTGCTCTTGGGGGTGTACTTTCTCTTCGCAATAAACCTGCCTGAAGTGTTATTTCTCTCACTGTAATTCTGCTCCTTAACTTGGTTAGTGCCCTAATCTTCAACACTACAGCCAAAAACAGAGGACCACTCTGCTATCTATCCTGAAAACCTGGTAAGAGATGAATGATAGATGAATAAATAATATATATAGATGACAGATGATAGATAATAGATAATAGATGATAGATTACAGGTGATAGAGCTATGGTAGAGATACACATACCTCCTCCCAGGCCTATGTATATTCATTGGTATGTTTCATACATGAATATATTCACATGTGTGTAATAATTCAGACATCCTTAGTTTATACTGATCATTTAGAATCCAACTCTTGCCTTCTTGCATTACATGTTTGATTCCCAGCAACATCCACACTGTGGCTCATTTGATGAAACCTACTATAATCTAGTTTCAAAGTTGTCCCACACTTTCCACCAGAAAAATCAAACTGACACCTCTTTCACCAATGGATAGGTCATTGAGGCATAAACTCAGTAAAGACTCTTTAGACCTATAAAAAAATTATAAATCCAATGGACCTAAGAGATATTTAGAGAATACATCATCAGACAAAACAGCCAAATTCTCTTTCTTTTCAGCTGCTCCTGGAATCTTCTCAGAAATAGAGCATATTTTTGGGCACAAAGCAACTCTTAGCAAATAAAAATAAAATCAATGTAATTATTCACATCTTATCAGATCACAAGGGAATTAAATTAGAAATCAACATCAAGAAAAACTATAGAAACCATATAAATACATGGAATAATACACTTTTGAATGATAAGTGAGTGATAGAAGAAATCAGTAGAAATTTAAAAATTGTTTTAGACTCACTAGACTAGAAATACAATATATCAGAATCTCTGGGACACTATGAAGGTGATTCTAAGAGGAAAATTTGTATCTATGAGGGTCTGCATAATAAAATTTAAAAAATCCAAAATAAATAACATAATGATGCATCTTAAGGTCGAAGAGAAACAAGAACAAATAAATTCCAAGGAATTGGAATAATTAAGAGACTAAGAGCCAAAATCAATGAAATAGAGAATTAAAAAATGTAGAAGATCAAAAAAACAAAGTCCATTTTAAAAAGATAAATAAAATTGATAATCCTTTAGCCAACCTAACCCAAGAAAAAGGGCGAAAACCCAAATTAAATTAGAGATTAAAAAAGTGATATCACTACAAACATCACAGAAATCCATAGACTCATTAGACACTATTTCGAAAACTTATACACCAATAAATTGGAGAAAAGGATACATTTCTAGATACATATGACCTGCTCAAAGTGAACCAAGATGATATGGAAAATCTAAACAGACCAATAACAAGCAATGAGATGGATCAGTAATTAAAAACCTTCAAAATAAAAAGAAAAAAAACAAGTCCACAACCAAATTGACAGCTGAATTCTACCAAACTTTTAAAGAAGAAATGATGACAATGCTCTGTAAATTATCCCATTAAATAGAAAGGGGTGGAACACTTCCAAATTTATTCTATGAAGCCAGTATCACCCAAATACCCAAACCAGATGAGGATATATCAAGGAAAGTAGACCTTTCCTGTAGACCAATATCCTGGATGAACACGGTAAAAAATCCTTAATTAAATATTAACATATCATATGCAACAACACATTAAAAATATTGTACATCATGACCAAGTTGCTCTACCGCTCCTGGCTACAAGGAAGTTTTGACATATGCAAATTTATAATGTAATTCACCACATAAATAGAATTCAGGACAAAATTCACATAGCCATCTCAATAGATGCAGAGAAAGACTTCAACAAACTCTAGCACTGATTCATGATAAAAAAAAAAATCCTGAAGAAAGTAGGGATAGAAGGAACTTACTTCAACATCATAAAGGTTATATGTGATACACCCCAAAACAGCATCATAGTGAATGGGGAAAAACTGAAAGAAGTTCCTCTAAAATCAGGAACAACACAGGATGTACACTCAAACCACTCTTATTTAATGTAGTATAAGAGTGGTGACCAATTTATTTGTATTCCTTTTATTAATAAAAGGATGTGAATAAGAAAGAAGTCAAATTTTTACCATTTGCAGATGGTACAATCCTATACTTAGAAGATCCAAAGAACTCCACCAGAAGACTTCTAGAGCTAATAAATAAATTTAGTAAAGTAGCATTATAGGAAACCAACATACAAAACTCAGTAGCTTTCCTATACACCAATAATAAATTTGCTGAAAAGGAAATCAGGAAAACAATTCAATTCATTATAGCTTCAGAAAAACATCTGGGAATAAATCTAACTAAGAAGATAAAACACCTATACAATGAAATTTATAGAACACCGAATTAAAGAAATTGAAGGAGACACAAGAAGATGGAAAGACCCCCCCCCCATATTCATGGATAGACAGAATTAATATTGTTAAAATGGCCATAATGCTAAAAGTGACATACAAACTCAATGCAGTTCCCATGAGAAACCGAAGACATTCTTTGTAGAACTAGAACAAAAAGCAAAAAACAAAAAATAGTCCTAAACTTCATTTGGAAGAATAAAAAAGATGAGAAGAGTCAAAGTAATTTTAAATCAAAAAAGCAATGCTGGAGGTATCACAGTATCTGACTTCAAGTTACACGATAGAGCTATAGTAATAAAAACTGCATGGTACTGGCATAAAAATAGATACACAGAAAAATGGAGCAGAATAGAAGACAGAGACAAACCCACATAGACTGGCATCTGATCCTTGATAAAGATGCCAAAAACGTTCTCTGGAGAGAAGACAATCTAAATGGTGCTGCCAAAACTGGATAAACACATGTAGAAGAATGAAACTGAATTCTGTCCCTCATTATGCACAAAGTCAACTCAAAATGGATCAAATGCCTAGAAAATAGACCAGAAACACTGCAACTACTAAAAGAAAATATAGAATTTATACTCCCATAATAGGTACAAGCAATGACTTCCTCAATTAAACTCCTCAAGCTCAGGAAATAATACTAAGAATTAATAAATGGGATGGCACCAAATTAAAAATCTTCTGCATAACAAAGGAAACAAGAGAGTGATAAGAGAATCTATAGAATGGGAGAAAAATCCTTGCTAGCTATTCTTTTGATAAAGGATTAATACACAGAATATATAAAGAACTCAAAAAACTTGTCACCCAAAACCCCCAAATAACCTAATCAATAAATGGGCAAAAGACCTAAACAAATACTTCTCAAAAGAAGAAATACAAATGACCAACAAATACATTAAAAAATGTTTAACGTTGTTAACAATTAGGGAAATGCAAACCAAAACTACACTGAGATTTCATCTCACTCCAGTTAGAATGGCGGCCATTGAAAATGCAAAAAATAATAAATGCTGGAGATGATGTGGGGGAAAAAGAACACTTTTGGTAGGAAAATACCTACACAGTTGATAGGATCATAAATGAGCACAACCACTATGGAAATCAGTACGGCGGTTCCTCAAAAGACTAGGAATGGAAACGCCATATGACCCAGTCATACCACTCCTGGGTATTTATCTTAAAGAATTAATGTTATTAAACTATAGTGATATTGCATACCCATGTTTATGGCAGAACAATTTATAATAGCCTGATTATGGAACCAGTGTTGATGTCCTTAAACGGAAACAGATGAATGGATAAATGAAATATGATACACATATTTTGTGAGTGGGTGCGTGCGTGCGTGCGTGTGTGTGTGTGTGTGTGTGTTCTGTTTGGACATAGAGAAAAATGGAATTCTGTCATTTGCTGGAAAATGGATGGAACTTGAGAGCATTTTTTAAGTCAAATATCAAAAACTTAAGGATCATATGCTTTCTCTCATATGTGGAAGCTAGAGAGAACAAAAAGGTAGGGGGCTCTTATGAAAATAGGAGTAAAGGAAGGGAAACAGGGGAGGAAGGGGAGAAGGGAGGAGAGAAGAGGGAAGGGAAAGGGAGTACTAGAGAATGAAAATGGACCAAATTATATTGTCATATTTTGTGCATGTATGAATAGGTAACAACAAATCCTGCTATTATGTACAACTATAATGCACCAACAAATTTGTTTTTTAAAATGTCAAAACTCAAATTGACCAAAATGAGACCAGCATGTAAATGATTGCTGGGTGCCCTACCCACAACCTTTCCAAGAGTGAGATATACAACTTAATGCTGCTTTCAAACATTTCTAGGATCAGTTGTCATCTGCCTCCTGCCCCAGTCCATGAGGTTTTGCTTCTTGTTTGAACTTCTTCCTGTTTCATTAATCTCTATTGGCTCTTGGTTTTAGTTTCCCACAACTTTCCCTCCTTGTTTCTGTTTTTAGTTTTATGACGGTATAGAACTTGCAAACATCAAAAGGCCTACTAGATATATGCCCCAACTTCTGGCTCTTTTCAAACTGTTCCTCCCTGCAATCCTGCCTGTTTCTTTTACTGGTTAATCCATCTTTTATTTTGTTTTAAGATAAACAGGTGTATGTATGATTATTTGTCCTTCTTTCCTATATAAAAGCAAGATATGGTAGTTGCTCTTCTGCAGTTTGGTCTTTTATTCCTACTTCTTGGCAATCCCTTCATAATCTTTCAAAGGGAGTTTCCTTGTTATATTTTTTCAATGGCTTATTATTCCATTGTGTGTATATCCCCATAGTTTATTCAACTAATCTCATGTATGTGGGCATTCGGTGGTTTCCAATATTTAACAATTACAAATAATGTTACAATGAAGGATCTTTGCATATGGATGCTCATGTTGTTGGATGTATATTTTCCAAGGAAAGTCTTAGAAGTGGCATTGCTGGACTGAAGGGCAAATGTATATATGCTTGAATAATGTGAAAAATGTTTTCTCCTATTACATTCTTCAAACACTCAGTTCTAGAACACATCACTGCTGACACCACATTCAACACACAAAACTTCTGTGTCTAAATATATGAGTTTACCCCCTACACCAAATAATTCTTAAATGGACACCAACTGGGTATCCCACAGTTTCACTCAACTCTGACATCTATCTGGAGATAGAATCATCTAATACTAATAGCCTAGTACCACAACCCTGTCCTCCACTTCAGATGCTAATCATAAACTCTGGGGTGTTTTTTAACTATGCTTCTGATTGACTGGCTATAAACTGAGGTCTCCTGAGAACCCCTTCTTGGTTTGGATTAATTTGCTCCTACAGTTCACAGAACTCAGGGAAATGTTTTACTTACATTGCTGATTTGTTACAAAAGATGCATATTAAAGGTGAATAGGTGATGTAGGTGAGTAGTCGGAGGAAGAGACACTTAGGGCCAGGCTGGGAAGGTACTGAGTGCAGGAGCATCTGTTACCTTAGGGTTGGAGCATCACCCTCCAGCAGGGTGTGCGTCCTGTATGTTCACAAAGGAGCTCTCTAAATCCTGTCCTTAGGGGTTTTTATGAATAACTTCATTACTTAGGCATCGTTGAGTAAGTTAATGGCCATAGCTGATCAAGGCAGTCTTCAGTTCCTGTCCCCTCCCTAGAGGTTAAGTTTTGGGGAGGTTAAGTTTGCAAATCATAATCAGCCCTAGTGATTTGCAGTGCCCCATTCATTTTGTACTAGATCTCTATCTGTAATTAGATCAACTTGTGGACTTCCATTTCTCTGCCCCATCTATTTGCAAGTCAGTATCATTCTTAATCAATGGAGATTTTTCTAGTATGCTTTAAGATGTGACATCTTGCTGATATGAAGACTTTCTCATCCAAAATATGTTCTAAGCCTACCTTTTTTGTGTTAGGATTGTTTCAATGTGAGGTTTTAAAAAAATGGCTTTCAGATATTTCATGTTAATTTTATCCTAAGCAATTATTTGATTTCTATTATTTTTAATTCATTTTATATCTTCCAAGACTATTGTCAGATAAAATTATAAAATGTGAATGACTTCTATTAGTTTCTTTCTTTTAATTTTTTATTTTGAAATGGATTCAGAGAGGCCCCGTATATGTCCTGTCAAAGCCAGGCAATTGACATTGGTGTAATCCATAGACTTCTTCAGATTTCACTAGGTTTTCATGCAGTCATTGTGTGTGTGTGTGTGTGTGTGTGTGTGGTTCGATGCAGTTTTGTCATTTGTATAGATTTGTGTAACCAATACAATCAACATACAGAACAGTTTCATCACTGCAAAGATTCCTTGTGTTGCCCTTTGTAGTCACACTCCTCCCACTGTGCCCCATCCCCTGCCTGGCAACCAGGACATAAACAGATGATTCCAGCCAGCAACAACAGAATGCACATTCTTCTCCAGGGTACACAGTTCTCCAAAAGAGATCACATATTGAGCCACAAAGCAAGTCTTAACAAATTTAAGAAGATTGAAATTATGGTTGAGTGTCTTTTCTGACCATGATGGAATGAAACCAGAAAGCAACAGCTCAAGGAAAATTGAAAAATGAAAACATGTGAAAATTAAACAACATGCTCTGAACAGAAAGGGGTCAATGAAGTCACAAAGGGCACTAGAAAAGTTCTTGGGACAAATGAAAACACAACATACCAAAATTTATGGGATGCAACCAATGCACCAAGAGGGAAGTTTATAGCAGTAAACACCTTCACTGAGAAAAAAGGAAGATCTCCAGTCAACAACCTGACTCTAACCTCCAGGAACTAGAAAAGAGAACAAACTGAACCCAAAGATCACAGAGGGTAAGAAACAATGAATGTTAGAGTAGAAACAAATGAAATAGAGAATAGAAAATAATAGACAAAAAAATGAGTTGGTTTTCTAAAAAGAACAATGATATTGACAAGCCTTAACTAAATTAACTAAGAAAAAGAGAAAAGACTGAAATATTAGAAATGAAAGGAGACATTATAAACTGATGCCACAGAAAAAAAAAGGATCATAAGAGATTACTATGAATGATTTGACACCAGCAAATTGGATAACCTAGAAGAAATGAATAAATTTATAGAAATAACCCACTAAGACTAAATTATGAAAAAATAAAAAAATCTGAACAGATCTATAAGAAATTAGGAGTTATTGGATTAATCATTTATCAAAAACAAAGAAAAGTCCAGGACAAGGTGGTTTCACTGAAGAATTATGTCAAACATTTAAAGAATTAACATTGATCCACCTGAAATTGTTGCACAACAGGAGGGAATACTTCTTATTTTATGATTCCCAGTATTATCATGATACCAAATATTAGAGAAAGATTCCCAAATGAAACTCATTGTAGGAGAATGGGTCTCTTGGATGGCATTGCCAATGGAGCCAGTTCTGCTTGATGTTCTCAGATACCTGTAAAATGTGCCGAAAGTGCAGCATCCTGAAATGAGAAACTATTCAGAATGACCAAGGAGTTGTCTTTGTTCTCTCCAGAAAATGATGTTCTTCAAGGCTTCATTGGCGAACCAACCTTCTCCTGGAGTATAAAAGCCCAGAGCTGACTACTTGGGAAGTCTGGCAGCAATAGGCAAAGTAGGCCATGTGCAGATGAGACCCCACACACCCAGGGTAGATTTTCTTGGGTGCTGGTTCACAATGGATCCTAGGCTTCTGTTGGTTCTTGTTGCCATCTGCGAGTAATAAAGTTGCTTTATGTGACTAGTTGTGAAAATGTTCTATCTCACTGGCACTGGACTTCTACTCTTGCAATTGGATTTGTACACAAGTTCCTGTTGGAGCTACAAATCTAAGTGGAAGCTGGCAAGGTGTTTTTAGAGTTCTCCTCTGGAAGTGATAGCTAGGCACATTATCAGGGCGGTGTTTGGATTCCTCCCCGGTAGTGAATTCTGCTGAACACTGGAGAACAATATCCCTGATAAATATTGATGCAGAAAAACTCAACAAAATACCAATAATCTGAATTTGACAACATAATAAAATAATTGTACTCTATGACCAAGTTGAATTTATTCCTAGGACACAAGGTTGGTTTTAAATTTGAAAATGAATCAACATAACATACCACATTAAACAGACAAAAGGAGAACAACAACAGCAAGATCAACTCAATTGATGCAGAAAAAATGGGACTCAAAAAAACCCTCGACAAACTAGAAATGGAAGGAAATCAGTTCAACAGAATAAAGACCATATACAAAAAGCTATAGACACTATACTCAATGGTGAAAAACTGTAAGTTTTCCCTCTAAGATTGAGAACAAGAAAAGGATAATGCCATGCTCACCACTTCCACTCAACATGGTGCTAGGTAATTCCTAGCCAGAACAATAGTGCAAGAAAAAAAAAAATCCAAATCAGTAAGGAAGATGTAAAATGATCTCTGTTTGCAAGTGACATGATCTTATGTGTAGAAAACTCTAAAAAAATTCTACAAAAATTATTAGAATTAATGAATTCAGAAAGTTGCAGGAATTAGCACAAAAAAATCAATTGTTTCTATGTTGTGACAATGAACAATACAAAAAGGAAATTAAGAAAAAAATCCCCTTTGCATTAGCAACAGTAGCCAAAAGAATTGCAAACAGGATCTTTTTAAAAAAAAATTTAAAAATTTGTTCTAATTAGTTATACATGGCAGTAGAATGCATTTATATATTTTGATAAATCATACATAAATGGAGTGTAATTTCTCATTTTTCTGATTGTACATGTTGTGGGATCACATGGGTCATGCAGTCATATATGCATATAAGGTAATAATGTCTGTTTCACTCTACTATCCTTCCTACCCTCTTACCCTTTCTCTTCCCTGTACTCCCCTCTACCTAATATGAAGCAACTCTATTCTTCCCTAGCACCCCCTCATTATTGTGAATTAGCATCTGTATATCAGAGAAAACATTTAGCCTTTTGCTTTTTGGGATTGGCTTATTTCACTTGGCATGATATTCTCCAACTCCATTCATTTCCTGGAAAATGCCATAATTCCATTCTTCTTTAAGGCTGAGTAATATTTCAGTGTGTGTGTGTGTGTGTGTGTGTGTGTGTGTGTGTATCTCACATTTTCTTTGTCCTTTCATCTGTTGAAAGGCACCTAGGTTGATTCCATAGTTTAGCTAATGTGAATTGAGCTGCTATAAACATTTATGTGGCTGTATCACTGGGAGTATGCTGATTTTAAGTCCTTTGGGTATAAACCAAGGAATGGGATAGCTGGGTCAAATGGTGGTTACATTCCCAGTTTTCTGAGGAATTTCCATACTGCTTTCCATAATGGTTGCACCAATTTGCATTCCCACCAGCAATGTATGAGGATACCTTTTCCCCCACATCCTTGCCAACATTTTGATTGGAGTGAGATGAAATCTTAGAATAGTTTTGATTTGCATTTCTCTAATTGCTAGAGATGTTGAACATTTTTCATATATTTATTGATTGTATATCTTCTATGAAGTGTCCTTAGCCCATTTATTGATTGGGTTATTTGCATTTTTGGTGTTAATTTTTTTTTGTTTTTTTATGAGGTGTTGGGGATTGAACTCAGGGCCTTGTGCTTGCAAAGCAAGCACTCTACCAACTGAGCTATATCCCCAGCCCCTGGTGTTAAGTTTTTTGAGTTCTTTATATATCCTAGAGATTAATCCTTTATCTAAGGTGCATGTAGTAAAGATTTTCTCCCAATCTGTAGACTCTCTCTTCATATTATTGATTGTTTCTTTTGCTGAGAAAAAGCTTTTTAGTTTGAATCCATCCCATTTATTGATTCTGATTTTACTTCTTGTGCTTTAGGGTCTTGTTAAGGAAGTCAGATCCTAGGCCTACATGGTGAATATTTGGGCCTACTTTTTCTTCTATTAGGTGCAGGGTTTCTGCTCTAGTGCCTCAATCTTTGATCCACTTCGAGTTGAGGGAAACAGGATTTGATGGGATGTTTGTATAATCGCATACATCACAGCATTATTCACAATAGGAAAGAGGTAGAAGCAACCTAAACGTTCATTGATAGATGAATGGATAAAGAAAATGTGGTGTACACATGCAATTGAATATTATTTGGTCTTAAAAAGGAAGGGAATTTTGGACACGTGCTACAACATGGCTGGACTTTCAAAACATGCTAAGAAAAATAAGCCAGATACAAAAAAGACACCTGGCATGATTTAACTAATATGAGGTATCTGTACTCTTAGACTCTTAGAAAGTAGAATGATGGTTGCCAGGGACTAAGGGGAGGGAAGGGAGAGTTGTATGGTGGGTACAGAGTTTTGGTTTTGCCTGATGAAGAGTTCTAGGGATTCTTTGCGCACTGTGCATGCAGCTGACACTACAGCACTGGGCATGTAAAAGTGTCTGAGATGATAAACTTTATGTTGTGTGTCTAAAAATCACAATGTAAAGCTCAAACCTTTAGAAATGAAAGAACAAAAGTCAAATAGATAAATACAGGGGGTAGATATGGTAGTTATTCTTCTCTGAGTTTCCTAAATAATATGTGGTAAACAAAACAATATCTGTTGTGGTATTCAGTGTACTCTATGTATGTAGCATAAATATTTGAGACAATTCTATTTCTTAAATGAAGATGATAAAAAGATATATAGAAATAAGATTTCAAGACTTCACTAAATTGGTAAAATATCAAAGGTAGTATGTTGTATATTGTAATACCCAGAGGAAATCACCAATATAGGTATGTAAAGAAATATGTTCAGAAACTCTATTAAAACCAAATGGAATCTCAAATGTTCAAGTTTAACCCACAGAAAGGCAAGAGAAAAAGAATGAAAAATAGAGGAAACAATCAGAAAATCACTAAAAAACCATCGGTCTTAAGCCCTAATCCATCAAGAATTACTTGGTCGAGAGAGTCATCTAAAAGATTGACGGAGTGTATTAAAAAAACATGACCCAACTATCTGCTGTGTATAAGAAACCCTTTTAAACACAACATAGACAAGTGAAAAGATGAAAAAAGATTTATCATGCTGACATTATTCAAAACCAAAAGCAAGTGTTGCTACATTATTATCAGATAAAGTTGACTTCAGAGCAAAGAAAATTACTATGGACAAAGAGGGAATAAATCTAGAGAAAGATGTGTGTAAACTCTACATAAAACATTGCATGTCATTGAGATAAAGAAGATAAAAATACTTGAGGAAACTATTTCATGTTCATCAAAGACATTTTAAAAATATGAATAAAAATCTATCTACTAATTCAGTGCAATCCCAATTAAAACACCAGCGGCTTTTAAAAAGTGGAAAACAACAGACTGATTGTAAGCTTTATGGAAACTCCAACTGTCAAAAATAACCAAGATGCTGTAGAAGCAACAGAACAAAGTTAGAGGACTCACACAAATATCAAGAACCATTCCATTAATTAAAGCAGATGGTATTGGCACAAGGATACATAGAATAAAAATAAGTAGCATGAACATATACTCACAAATAGTTACCTGATCTTTGACAAATGTGGGTCATAAAGAGGATAGAATGTTATTTTTAATAAATTTTGCTGGATCCATATTCACAAGGATATCCTCTTCATATCATCTGCAAAAAATCAATTTCAGATGGAATGCAGAGTTATGTGTGAAGGGCAAGACAATAAAGCTTTTAGAGGAAAGCAAAGTGCAATTTTGACCATGGCCATGGAGTAGGCATTGAAAACCTCTAGCATTAAAAGAAACCTTAATTTAACTACATTAAAATTAAGAATTTATGTTTAATAAAATATACTATTAAGAGAGTAAGTAATATGGCCTGCAGAGATGGAGAAAAAAGATAATAATTACAATATAAATTCAGTGAATTTTGATTATTTGCAGATTTCATATTTTTAGATTTGCCTCCTTGCTCAAATACATTTATAGTCCCCAAATCAATACAGTATTTCTGGGGTCATCTACAAACATGTGCAGAACAGTACAAAATTTGAGTCACTTGATGTGAATGTCCAGCTGAGGGTGAACAAGGGGTTGCTTTGCCTATTTGCACTCATGCAATAAACAGGTGTCCTTTGTGGGTCTAGTTAATGCCTTTTATATTATTATTTAGCTGTTTTAAATAGCCCCAATCTTAGTGCTTCAGTGCTGCTAGCGTTCCCAAGGGCAAGAAAACTGTCATTTGCCATGGAGAAAATACATGTGTTAGAGAAGCTTCATTCGGGCATGGGTATGTTGCTGATGGCCATGTGTTCAATGCTGATAATAATCAACAAATGACATGCTACCTCCAGAAAAAGAGGAAACTTGCCAGTGTAAGGCCCTTCTGCAAAGTGCTAAAGAAACATCCACAGTGTGTATGATGCAGTTAAAGAAAAATGGAAACAGCTAACTTTGTGAATTCATGAAATGACAATAGTTAAAAAAGTGCAAGGGCTATCATACATTCTCATTAACTTTTAAAAAAACATCCACATATGAAAAAGATCTTGTAGACTTTGCCTTTCTGTGTCTGACTTATATCACTTAACATAATGTCCTCCAGTTTCATCCATTTTACTGCAAATGATATGTTTTAGGCAGCTTTTCTGTTGCTGTGACCAAAAGAGTAGACAAGAAAAATTTTAGAGGAAGAAAAGTTTATTTGGCTCTCATGGTTTCATAAGTTGCATCCATAGATGGCCAGCTCCTGGGGTATGGCAGAACATCATGGTGGAGTAAAGTGGCTCAGGGCATGGCCATCAGGAGAGGAAGAGCGAGAGGACATTCCATTTACCAAGGACAAAAAACATACAAAGGCATGCTCTAATGATCCACCTCCTCCAGATATACCCTGTTTTCCTACAGTTACCATCCAGTTAATCCCTATCAGGGGATTAATACACTGATTAGATTAAAATTCTCATCACCCAATCATTTCACTCTAAATTTTCTTGCATTGTCTCACACATGAGCTTTTGGGGAATACCTCACAGCTAAACCATAACATCAGTGTTTGCAGTGACTTCACAGAACTACCACAAGGAATGACAACAGACTTAACTAAGAACTTGTTTCCAGAATATATAAAGAACTTCTACTACTAAATGAGAAGACAAATAGAGCAATAGAAAACCAGAAAAAAACTCGAGCTGACAATTTAAAAGAGGATATCAAGAAAGTCTCTCTCTCTCTCTCTCTCTCTCTCTCTCTCTCTCTCTCTCTATATATATATATATATATATATATATCCATTTCATTAAACATTTGGGAAATGCACATTGAAAATCATACT
Source organism: Glaucomys volans (assembly GCA_020662805.1). Taxonomy (NCBI): domain Eukaryota; kingdom Metazoa; phylum Chordata; class Mammalia; order Rodentia; family Sciuridae; genus Glaucomys; species Glaucomys volans. Next base: position 242,264 of record JAJEJO010000362.1, read on the forward strand.
GTGTACCCATCAGAAGGAAACATGTCACTTTTAAACAAAATATTTGAACAACGTAAATTTTCACCTCTAGGGTGAAATTAAGCTATGAACATTCATGTGTAACAATATGGTACAACAAATAACATACATTTATTTCATAGGAGAAGATGGGAAGGAAATTTGTCAATATGTGAAGAATGATTGTCAGTGGTTGGGAAGATTATAGAGGTAACTTATTTTTCTTAACTTTTTTCTGGATATTTCAAGATATACCACATAAGTATGATGACTTTTATTTTTAAAAAATTTACATGTGCTGCTTTCTGAAAAAAGAATGACAACTTTATCATTCACATTTTTCTAACAAAGATATATCTGGTTTTTCTTTTTATGCCAATAGACAATTTGGATGTCTCTGTAGGGTAGTTGCTGACATGGAAATTACTTTTCAAATTAGAATTTAAAATGCATTATGAAACATTCTAAATGAATTTGGGAAGAAGAGATTGTATCTCATTCAAAATAAACATCCTGATTTCTGTGTTGTAATTCTGAATAATAAAAAATCTCATCACAGAAATGAGAAGAAAATTGCCTCAGTCATCTAACTGTTAGAATATAAGCCATGATAAAACACACAGAATATAACAGAATTAGAGAAACAATCAATATTGGGCACCCTGCTAAGGTTTTATTACAATATTTTACTGGCAACCAAAATTCTAACTTGCTCCTCATAACAAAGAGAGAGGAAAGGTAACATGAAATTCAGGCTTTGAAGATTTAGACTTTTTATATCTTCTTCATTAGAAAAGCTGAATGGAGTAACTCGATGGTACAGATGTCAAAACTTACTTAGCTCTTGAACTACAGCTTTAACAGACACTTGGCTCTCATAAATTCATGAGGTGTCAGGCTTTGAGGAGTCCCTGCATTTGGCTGATTGGGGTCTTGAATTTCCTTCAGATAGAGTCCTGACACTGGCCTCCTGGCTGTCCCTGCAGAGTCAGCTCAGGACTGCTATGATTTTTTATTTGGTGGAAGCAACTCTGCCAAGTTTCTGTCTAGGGTGAGAGGGAGAATGATGACAGGGAATTACCACCTCACAGACAGAATGGCTGCTACTGACTTAGACTTAGTCCATCTGTGGAGGGAGAGGCTGCTGGTTCTACCTGTACTCTGGAGCAAGTTCCCACATGGAGGTAAGTGAGGGGAACTTATTCTGGAAGATATGGACTGGAATGGAGATGAGGAGAGATGAAAACAAATGGAACTCGGCATCCTTCAAGGTGATATGGATGAGAATTTTGAATTCTCCTTTTGATTAAAAAGGAAATAAACCTGATTGAAATTTTGGAAATGAGGACATATGGAGCACATGATTCACACAGTCCAAGGTGAGAAGGTAGGGAGGTTCCCTACCATTCAGAAAGAGAGGCCGGGTAAGCAGGGCTCTTGGAGGAGGCTGGGCACATCCCCGCTCCACTTGGTGCCATGGCAGGGGCAGAAGGAATAGCAGGACACTCCCAGACCCTGACCACATTGTCTCTGGGAAGTGGAACAGAGGGATGTACCTGCAAATCCATACCATGAGAGAGCTGGCAGGACCCCATAGAGCCAGCCACCCATGCACCAGGATCAAGGGTACACAGCTCTCACTGTGTGGTTGTGGTCTGGAATTCCCACATGAAAAGATGTCAGAAAGGGTTCCAATGAGTAGAAACCAGCATTATGCATGGACTGCATCCTAATGACCTCTGGAGAATGCCCCCTCCTCTGGACAGCCTGTCTCCTGCAACTTGGGAAGAATTGGATACCCTGGCAATTGGAGATGATGGTGGAACACATGACTGAGGCTCTGAGCTGGGCACTGTGGTCACCATGGACTCCTGGAAGCGGGCAGCTTCCCCCATGACTTGGAGTAGATAATGAATGGTCTTGGTGATGTGAGGGGTGAACGAACTCAAGCCCTGCCCTACCCCAGCTTTCACTGTGACCTTCACTAGAGAAGACTCAGCATGGGTGGGACACTGAGGTGGTGACTCTTGTGCCTAATGTTTTTTTTTTATTATTTACTTATTGATTCATTGAACACAAATGGAGTACAGCTATTGTTTCACTGGTTGTACACAAAGTAGAGTCACACCATCAGTGTGATCATACATGTACACAGGGCAATGGTATCTGTCACACATTCTGTTATTATTTTTACCCCCCACCCCT
>JAJEJO010000362.1:249465-305198 GCA_020662805.1 Glaucomys volans
CTGCTCATGTATCTTCCCCTCTAGTAGTGCGAATCAGAGGGATTGCAATTTTCTTGTAAAGACTTAAAGTGTCCCTGCAGGTTTCCAGTAACTCACCAGATGTTTGAGAGGTGCTTGATCAAGTGGTGACCAAAGATAGCTGCTGTCTCACAATCTCCAGGTTGGGAATGATCAATGCTTCTGGGCAGAGGCAACCAGGAGACGCAGCACTGTGGCCCTTCCCCGCGGGAAGGGCTGAGCTTAGGTCCGAGGGCTCAGACAGCTGAAGATGGAGTCTCTCTGCCAGGGAAGCTCTAGAATGGCGCCGCTGGGCACAAATTCCCCGCTGGAGCCGGCAAGCAGCTCCGCTCCCAGCCAGATCTCACCTGGAGCCGCAGCACTGTGTCCTAATGTTTTAATTTATAAATTGAAGTTGAGTACTGTGACATAGAGACCTATTTTTTTTTAAGAGACTGAGGTTAACATTGTCAGAGGCTGAGGGTTTTTAAAGGAGCATGTGAGATCAGAAAACACCCACAAAAAAACTGCCTCTGGGTGAAGTCAATCTCATTTGTCCCACATGTGGATAGTACTTAAGAGAACCATCTAGAAGCAGGGCCAAGGGAAGGCTTTGGTCACCATGATTTAGGGTTCCTGAGGCCTGATCCCAGGACTGTGAAAGCTGCTGTAAAGTTATAAAATATCCATGTACAGAGTTGTACTCACTTGAACAGAAATTTCCTTAAACAAAAAGTGACCCAAGAAGATATTTCTTAAATTCAAAGTGAAAGACAGAAATCTACATACATGCATAACCCAAATGTCCCAGGGGCTCCCATGGCACATAAAACATTCCATTATCATAGCACCAGGTAAAATCAACCTGACACTGTTGAATTTACCTGAACCCCATGGTCCTGAAATAGCAAAGGATAAAGAACTCCCCTGGAAGCAACAAGAGGTGTTGGCAAGGATGTGGGGAAAAGGGTACACTCATACATTGCTGGTGGGAGTGCAAGTTGGTGCAGCCACTCTGGAAAGCAGTGTGGAGATTCCTTAGAAAACTTGGAGTGGAACCACCATTTGACCCAGCTATCCCACTCCTTGGCCTATACCCAAAGGACCTAAAATCAGCATATTACAGTGATGCAGCCACATCAATGTTTACAGCAGCCCAATTCACTATAGCTAGATTGTGGAACCAACCTAGATGCCCTTCAATAGAGGAATGGATAAAGAAACTGTGGTATATATACACAATGAAATATTATTCGGCTGTAAAGAATAATAAAATTATGACATTTGCAAGTAAATGGATGGAATTGGAGAAGATTATGTTAAGTGAAATAAGCCAATCCCAAAAACCCAAAGACCGAATGATCTCTCTTTTAAGTGATTGATGACACATAGTGGGGGTGAGAGGAGGCACAGGAAGAAGGGAGAAGTGGTGGATTGTATAGAGGAAAATGAGGAGTGGGGAGGGGATGGGGAAGGAAAGATAATAGAATGAGACAAACATCTATACCCTTTGTATATGTATGAATATGCAAATTGTATGAGTTAACTTTGTGTACAACCAGAAAAATGATAGTGGTACTCCACTTGTGTACAATGACCTAAAATAAAAAAACAAAAAAACAAAATAAACAAAAAAGAACTCCCCTGGGCACCAGACAGCTCAGAATAAAAAATAAAAAGGGTGGAGATGCAACTCAATGGTAGCATGTCCTGGGTTCAATCCCAAGCACTGCCAAAAAAAATAAAAATAAATAAAAATAAATAAATAACAATTTTTTAAAAAGTAAATACATAAAAAATAAAACTAAAAAATAATAGTGGTAAAAAAGTAAGAAAGAAAGAAATACCTCCACCTCTTTTTGATTCCCTGAAAAGAATCCCCTTGCCTATGTGACTTAGATGGGATACTCAGGTGCTCTTCTCTTCCACCTAGGACAAAGCCAGCCCAGGCTTTCCAATTACCATCTATTCCTCCTCAGTAGCTCTCAGCGCAGGATGTGTGTCAGAATAAAATGGTTTTCATCCACCCTTGGTTCAGTTTCTCTCTTTTCTTTAGCCCCTGTACCTTGGCCACCCTTAGCTGTGTGCAGTCCCTTCTGAGTGCCAGAGGCCACAGGTCAAACCTTCTTTGTCTCCTGATCAAATTACCACCCTCTTCCTGTTTCCCCATACAGTTCTCTCCAAGCCCTCTTTGCTCCTATCTATGCAAGGAAAACCTCTTTTTGCCTAAATCTGAGATGCTTACAGACTTTAGGGTCAGAGCCTCCTCCCTTGGAGCAATCTCCTCTCCCTTGAATAATCCATTTGAATTAAAGTCCATCCTAAGTCTGCATTTGTTTTTTACTTGACAGCCCCACTGATTCCTTTGGACCCCAAGCCCTCTCCTCTGGTCAGGCCTGGCACTTTAGCACAGGGTCACAGGTGGTGTTAGTAAAAGTACAGCCTGTGTACCAAAAGTCAGATATTTTTCGAATTAAATGTCCTCCCTTCTTGCCTCCACAATTAAACTTCCCCAACAAGTTGAAGGCCAAGTTCAGTTTTAGAGCAGAAACATAGCAGTGACCATTCCTGAGGCTCAGGGAGGGGCAAGCTTGCAGGTGTACAGCTTGAGCAACCTAGGATCTTGACTGAACACAGGCTTCTCTAACCCTCCAATAGACAGACTGGAAGGAACCTTCAGGTCAGGGGATGGCTTGGAGTGGCAGGAAGGCTTTCTGCTGGTCTCACTCTTGCTTGGTCTGTGTGCTGCAGGATCACCCCACTCCATTCCCAAGGTAGAAAATTCCCTGTTGCTTGACCTCACTGCCAGCTCAGGCCTTCCCTAGGAACACCTGGAACGCAGGGGCACACTCAGGGGACAGACGACAGGGAGCAGAGGCTCACCTTGGAAGACTGTCCTGGAGGTGCCTGGGGCATTGGTGAGAAGACTTACATATGGTATAAAAAATGCTGCTTTTCAGAGACAGTTCACCTTATTCTTGCCTTAAATCTGGAAGTTACCATACACACCTACATCTCACAAAGGATGTGACTGGCCCAGTCAAAGATGCACCCAGGGATTTGGGGCTGTGATTGGGCCTCCAGGCACAAGTGTGGAGCCTAACCCCACTTTCTGTGCATCTCTGCTGGTCTCTGATGCAAAGCTCCCAGGCTGCTCCCTGGAGGATGCAAGCACCTGCTGCTTGGACATGCTTTCCCATTTGATCCCAGGAGAGGATTTTGCCAGCTTCCCTTCAGCTCCCTTGCTGGTCAGGGCTTTATCCTCCATTGTCCTGGAAATACATCTTACTCCCACTCAGTCAGTGATGCATGAGTCAGGGGTGGCTAATTTTGGTCCAATATAGGATCATTCCCAGCCTGCCCTAGGATCCCCTTCCACCCACCCCTGCAACTTCCTTGCCCGTGCCTTTCTACACCTGACTGTGTAGAGTTGATTACTTGGAAGAAACTCCTGTTGATTTCAACACCTGGATCACCACTTGCTTGTCCCTCGGCTTGGTTTAAGCTTGAGCCAATTTCCAAGTCACCTCCCTCCTAACTTTGGCCTTCCAATGTCTAGTCTGGATAAACCTTTACCATCATCCTCTCTTTCCCCTTTCCATGAACTGGAACCCATGAACCTCTTCTGCAGAGCATCAGATGGTAAATATTTTGGGCTTTGTGGCCATGTGGTCTCTATCCTCAATGACCCTGCTTGTAGTGGAAACTAGCCACAGGCAACACAGAAATGAATGAGCTTGATCGTGTGCCAATGAAGCTCTTCACACTTGCTGGAATTTAAACAAGAAGCTCCATCTTGCTCTATAGTCACCTGTGAGGCATCCTTACCGCAGCAGCAGTTTCCTTTGCATGCTAACCCAGTATCCTGCCTTCTTGATATTTGCTACGCGATCAAGCTCTACAGGTTTCAGTATGTGTGACTCTTTCCATATTTCAGTCAATACTATGGGATTCCTTCAGTTTTGCACATGACCCTCACTTCCCTAATGCTGGTGTGTGGCAGTTTCTAAGAGATGAACTCACCTTTTTGTCAGCATGACAGGTCACTACCCTATCATGCGGTGACATGTACCAATCCTGTAACTTTATTTCACCTGCAAAGTTCCAGTGCCATAACTGTAACTTTACCTCAAACCTATCATAGGCCAAATTATTCCCCTGAACACACATTTAAAAACCAAATGGTTCCCGTTTTCCTGTCAGTAGCTCTGAAAACAACAGGGCTAGGCTTTGATGAACCATAAGGCGGAATGTTCATATTAAAAAATGAAATGCATTTCATTTTTTCAGATTATAAGGTTAGAAAGCTAAAGGGAATAAAATTTAAATTGTTAAAAATACCAATACCCAGAGATAACCATAGTTACCATTTCCTGCTTCTTAAAATAATTAATGCAATCATGTAGGAAAGATCACACACTAAATTTCACTCAAAATATAATTTTAATCATCGTGTGGTGTGCCATCGTGGATCTGCCGTCATGCAGTCACCCATCACTGGGTAGTTAAGTTGTTCTGACTTTTTATTACTGTATCTCATACTTGTAGGAGCATCCCCATGTGAAAGCACTTTTCTGTATTTTTAATATTTCCTCAAATAGATTCCCTGAAATAGGATTCCTGATTGAAATTTATAATCATCTTAAAGCTGTCTTTACATATTGTCAAATTGCTTTCCATGAAGAATATCCCAGATGGTGCTTCCACATAGGTGTGGCAGGGGGTGGGAATCCATCTTGTCACCATCACCAGTGTTGAATATTAACACGGGTGTGTGTGTGTGTGTGTGTGTGTGTGTGTGAGAGAGAGAGAGAGAGAGAGAGAGAGAGAGAGAGAAAGAGAGAGAGAGGCATGGATGGAGTAAAAAGGAAGAGCAGAAACATTTTCAGGGGATGAAGAATGGCTTCCAGTTCTCCAGGCACTGCTGTCATTGTACCTTTATTTTGTGTGTGTGATTACATTCACACCTTTAAAAATAAGTTTTCTCTTCTTTCTTCAATTCATCACAGTAAGATAATATTTATGGGCATTAATGGCCTTGACAAAAAAGATTAGGACTTAGTCATTCAAAATACATTCTATCGTTCTGCCATCCTTACTCTTCCTAAGGTCTGATGGTAATGACATAGTTTAGAATGCTATTAGCTATCTGTTCTTGATCCATTAACTTCATCAGTACCTCATTTGCCTTAGGTAATGTAGTTCCTAGCTCCCTGACCTTGTGTCTTTGCCTCCTCCGCTCCATCTCTTGATTTAACTCAAACATATCCTCACTTTTAAAGGGTCCTCGTTCATAATGTCACAGTCTTTAACTGCAGTTGAGTACTCCAGACATTTTTCATAATTGATTATGGAATTTAAAAACCAATAGCAAACACTTGTCCATTAACACAGCAAAGCAAGTAATACTTCAAAACCCTCTCTGTTCAAACAAAATTTAAAAATATAAAAGGGGACAGGGAGAATAAGGCATAGCAAGCCTGGAGTGTCAGGTGCGTGCATCTCTGTCAGGTGAATGTAACAGAATGCAAGTCCAGTGGCTACTGGATCTCTGGGCTCCAGGCAGGCAGGCACAGCATCAGCAGGGGCAGGCTTCTCTCTGAACTGGTCTGGGCAGGGGGTTACTGAGCCAAGCTCCTAGGAAGGGGCTCAGTTACCATAGTGCCAGCTGAGGAGCCAAGTTGTTACCAGAGGCCTGGGCTTTAGGGGACTGGAGAGCCTGGCTTGGAGGACAGAGCTGTAAGATCCAACTGGGGCTGGTAGAGAAAGCTGAGGGCTGAGAGAGATGGGGAGCAGGAAGGAGAGAGGAATAAAAACCTGCCAACTCCAAAGAGACCCAAATGCCAGCCCAAGTGGAGAGACCAGAAAGGCTAACAAGTCCACAGGCAGTTCCTTAAAGCAATGGTTAGCAGGGTTGGGATGGGGAGAGGAAATGGGGAGATATAGGTCAAAGGAGACAAAGTAGCAGTAGAATGAACAGGTCAAAAGATCAAATGTACAACAGGAGGACTATTGCTGATAATAGTGTATTGTCTTCAGAATTTTTGCTAAATTTAAGTAGATTTTAGCTTTTCTTGCCAGAGGGGGGAAGAGGGGTAAGTAAATGAGATGAATATATTAACTTGTTCCACAATAGTAACCATTTTACAATATATATGAATCTTATAACTTAGTGTTGTGGACCTTAAATATACTTAATAAAATTTATTTTAAAAATGAATAAAAATAAAGTTGAGGATGTTTGGAGGTCAAATGGTTTTTTGCTTTTCCCACTCCAACTTTTGGAAGGGGGGCTCCTTGCTGTGATTTCCTTCACTCTGTTCATCTAGGAGCATCCTTCCCTGTGCATCTACCTGTCAAAAATCATCCAGAAGCCAGGGAACCCTTTTATTTTTTGCTTCTGGGGACTTACTCTCCTTTGTGTTTCTATAGGAGCATTTGATAGAGTTTCAAGAGGATAAAAATAACTGCAATTAAATTATTACAAAAGTATTGGTAACCAAAAGTCACCTCTTTATTTTTACATTTCTTTGCTTACTAGTAAAATTTAATTTTTATCCCATATTCACTAAGTTGTTTGTGTTTCCCTTGGGTCTTGTCTCTCCATGTCCTTTGACAACTTAAATATTTGGATCTTATTATTTTTCTTAACAATTTGCCTGAGCTCTTTATATATAAAAACTCTCATGTTTGCTGCACTTTCTTTTCAAGGTGTAGTTTAAGAATAATGGATTCTCTGAAGAGCAAAACACCTTCTTACCAATGTGCTTTTAACATCCACCACCTTATTTGCCTTTTAACTAGGACTGTGGTCTGTTGTTTGCTTCTCCCCAAAATTCACATGTTGATACTTCACCTCAATTGTTGTGATATTAAGAGGTGGGGGCTTTGGCAGGTGATTAGGTCCAAAGATTCCAAGTTCAAGTTTGAAATTATGTCCTTATAAGAATGAGTCTGAATGAGCTCATTGACTCTCTTCCCGCCCTTTGCGTTTCTCCATGTTAGGATATAGTAAGAAGTACAATGTATGAGAACTGAGCCCTCAACACTAGCTGGTGCCTAGATCTTATACTTCCCAGGCTCCAGAACTGGGTGATAAATTTCTGTTGTTTATAAGTTACCCAGTCTATGGCATTTTCATTATAGCAGCCAGAATGGACTAAGATAGCTAGGATCACAAAGCTGCTCAGAGACCCCCTTGAATTCAACACAAAATACTTGAGCATATCATTTTGAAAACCTCACTCCAGCTCTTCCTGATTCAGCTGAGCAGTACAGAAACCAGATTAAACGTGGGTAGTCTGAGTTGCCCAGAGAGAATATCATGTGCTCCCTTTAATTACTTGTTACTTAACAACTTGATCTATTTATGTTTATAAGAATCAGGTGGTGCCAATCTGGTTCATGAAAAAGCCACTTGATGGAGTTCCATGTAATTGCACATGGGCTAATTACATAAATCAGCTATTTGTGTTCCAAATTGAGCTTTGAAAGCTGTTCTAACTCCTTCAATTGTTCCCCACAAGCAAATAGAGTTACACCCAAAAAGCCAAACTGCCTAAAATAATCAAGGGGTTGCTACATTATTAAAGCCTGAATGTTTGTGTGAGAGCCTACACCTGAGTCTAAACAACATCACATTCTCAAAGTGGGGGATGCACCACCTCTTCCCCCAGCCCAGGGTGGATAAAATGAGATGGCTGTGTGTTAGTTTGCTAGGGCTGTCATAACAAAGCCACAGAGAGAGGACTTAAACCACAGAAAATTATTCTTTCACAATTCTGGGGCTGAAAGTCCAGCAGTCAGATCAGATAATACCCACCCTAATGATTGCATTTTAACTTAAACACCTCTTTAAGAACTGTCTTCAAATAAAGTCACATTCTGAGGTCCGTGGGCATTAGAACCTCAACCTATGAATTTTGGGAGACACAATTCGGTCTACAGCAGCCAGGGAAAATGCTCAACAAAATTTGGTGCGTGGTATGTGAACCCCTAAATGTTTGCAACTCTTTTAGGATGAGATGAGGAACATGAGAGAATGGTCAAGGTCCCTCTCTTAAGAAGAAGTACTTAGGAGCCCATAGGGCAATGCTTGTGGTTCATTCACTTCCAAGGATCATGCCTATGGCACTTGGGGATGTTTTTCTTCCTGCAATATCTGGCACATGTATCTGTGAATGATTACTCATCACAGCAGCCATGGTGACTTTTGAAACAGATGCCTCAATTTTCCCTCAAAGAGCAGTAGGCTGGTGACCACTGAAGGAGGTACACTGGAAGATGTTACTGACCCATGATATTCTGAAACTGGAAGGGCCTTTATATCCTGAGACCTTAGCTCTTTAGTGGTGGGACAATGCTAGAGGTAGAAGGTGATGGTAAATGGTGACCGAGTGGTGCATACAAAAAAACAGGAGGTGAAGTGTTTGGAATTTTAACCCACCCAGCTCATTTCCTCAGCTCCGTGCAGACAGTTGGTTTGTCTTCATAATGGGAAATGCCTGCTGTGTTGGTCTGATGAGCATCTGAGCATGCCAAAGTTCAGATGTGGGTCCTGAACTTGATTCTCCCCCAGACTTCTTTGGGATCTTAGGGGAGCCCCATTCCCAGTGTGGGCCTTGGTATTTCTATCTGGAGGAAGGGGGTGTTGGGCTTGGAAGGTTTTAGCCATAATACTAGTTCTGAGAAGAGGATGTCTTCCCTCAGAAGAGGGTCTCCTATGGATATTCTGGCCACTACTGACTTTTCTCTACCCCCAATCCAACCCCATCAAGCAGAAGTAGGGCAGGACAATGATATTATTGGGTTCATAGCCAGGATGTAAGGTGACATATGTCCTCTTCCTCTAAGGAACTTGATAGTTGTCTAAGGAGAAAAATCTTGAAATCTCTGGAAAAGATCTAAATTTCCTTTAGAATAAATGCCTTAGCTTTTCTGATTTTATTTAGTGGTATGTGTATTAGTTATCTTTCCATCATAAAACACCTGAGGAAGAAAACTTGAGAAAAGAATTACTTGGTTCAGAGTTTCAGATTTCAGTTCATAGTCATCTGGCTCCTTTGCCTTGGGCCTAAGGTGAGGCAGAACATCCTGGTGAAAGGGTGTGGCAGAGGAAACCTACTTACCTCACAGTGGCTGGGAAGCAGAGAGAAAGAGAGAGCGATACAGAAAGAGGACAAGATAAACCCTTCCAAGGAAACCCTCCAGTATCTATTTTCTCCAATTAGCTCCCACTTTTTACAATTTCCATCACTTCCATTTAATTATGACCACACCAGTGGATTAATCCATTGATTAGATTAGAGCCCTCATGATTGATGCACTTCCCCAGATTCCCCCCTCTGAACATTGATGTTTTGAGGACCAAACCTCCAACACATGAGCCTTTCGGAGACAGTCCAGATCTGAACTATAACACTAGGAAATACTTTTTTTGTGTGTGTGAAACTGGAGCTTAGTTTTATAAGAGTCAATCTATTTGACCCTTAAGTGAGAAATTCTTATTTCTCTTATAATTATAGGCAACAAACTGCTGCATGGAGCATGCAATGGTATGGGCCCTCATGAGGACCAGCTCAAAAGAGCCACTTGCTAAATGGTCAGGTATTGTGTGAGTCATTGTTCAACATAGACACTAAGAATAAAATTATATAAGCCTATAATTAAGTAACTTTAAGAACAAAGGCAACAAACACCCAAACCTCATCACCTTCTAATTATTTTATTACATTTTAATGTCATCTTGAGCTCGCTTTTACATCTATGGTATTTATGTGGTGGAAATCCTATATAATGGTGCACTATGTGTACCTCTTCTTCTGAGAGCTGATTGTTGAACACATCAATACTTAACTGATTATAGTTCTAAAAATACCTTAAGTCATTTCTCCTTGGCTTTTCCCTGCTGAGAAGGGAGAAGTGAATTACCTCAACTCATTCAGAAACTTGCCTATACTGTCCCTAACTTCTGCTTGTTGACACTGTCCAAACAATTGTTTTTTTTCTGTTTACTCTTATTCTAGTCCCATGAAATTATTGACAATATATCCAAATCTATGTCTGCAGCTCTGCTCTGTCACTGCCTACTGTCTGGGACAATTAGATATGCCCATACTAAACATTTGGGTGTTTAATAGGAATGTCAACCTTATTTGGAGAAAACTAGTGACGATTTCAAAGTCACCTTACCGGCCCACCCCCATACACATATCTTCAGCTGTCTTCCTCAAGCCTGATTGTGGCATTAATATTCACCATTTTTTTTGAACCAAGAACTTAGGGACCATATTTGAGTCTTTTTTATCTCACCCCATATACAAAATCCATCAGCAAGTCTTATCAGTTTTATATTAAAGGAAAAAATCCTGAAAACTAGTATTTTTCACCATTTCAATGCCACTTTCCATAGTCCAACTTTTTTTTTTTTTTTTATCTTTTGTCCAGTCTCATTCATCTACTCTCCTTTTGCTCCCATGGTTTCTGAAGAAAAGTCCAATCATGCCATTATGAAATGAATACTGACTTTCCTACTGACCTACTGCAATGAATTGAATGTTTATGTCCCCTTAAAATTCTTTGCTGAAATCCTAACCCCCAAGGAGGTATGAGGAGACAGGGGCTTTGGGAGGTGATTAGGTCATCCAGATGGAGCTCTCACAAATGGGTTTAATGCTTTTAATAAATATTCACTAGAGAGCTAACCACCCCCTTTTGCCATGTGAGGACACAGTAAAAAGAGACCAGGAAGTTTCTCAAAAGATGAGGAATGCCGGGCGCAGTGGTGCACGCCTGTAATCCCAGCGGCTCGGGAGGCTGAGGCAGGAGGATTGCAGATTCAAAGCCAACCTCAGCAAGGGCAAGGCACTAAGCAACTCAGTGAGACCCTGTCTCTAAATAAAATACAAAATAGGGTTGAGGATGTGGCTTAGTGGCCAAGTGCCCCTGAGTTCAATACCCGGTTCCAAAAAAAAAAAAAAAAAAAGATGAGGAATGGAACTACCATATGACCCAGAATTAAAGCTATCATGCTATAGTGATTCATGTAAACCCATGTTTATAGCAGCACAACTCATCATAGCCAGACTATGGAACCAGTCTAGGTGTCCATCAATGGATGAATGGATAGAAAAAATGTGGTATATATACACGATGGAGTTTTATTTAGCCATATAGAAAAATGGAATTATGTCATTTGTAGGAAAATGGATGGAACTAGAGACCATTATGTTAAAAGAAATAAGCCAAACTTTGAAGGTTAAGGATCATGTTTTCTCTCATATATGGAAGCTAGAGAGGAAAAAGGAAAAGAAAGGTAAGGTAGTGTTTGGGGATCTCATGAAAACTAAAGGTATATTAGTAGAGAAAAGGAACAAGGGGGTGGGAGGTGGGGAGGGAGGATGAAGTGATGGGGAGTGATATTGGTCAAATTATAATGTAGGCATGTACAAATACATAATAACAAATTCCATCATTGTGTACAACTATAATGCACCAATAAAAATACTTGGAAAAGAAAAAACATGATCCCATGTGTGAACCAGGAAATGGGCCCTCATCAGACACCAAATCTGCTGGCACCTTGATCTTGGACTTCTATCCTTCATAACTGTGAGAAATGAATTTCTGTTTGTAGTCACCTAGATTATGATATTATTGTTTTAGTAGCCCAAACATACTAACATGCCTGACCAGTCATGAAGTTAGGCAAGCCCAGCAGCACTCCATCAACAAATGGAAGTGGTATATATATGATTGGACCAAGAATCATATAAGGCACGAGTAAGCTACATGAAGAAATGACCCAAATGCCCTTGGTCCCCCTCCTGCTGCACTGCCTCCTTTCTTTCAGCCTTCACCTGAGTCTCATGGGGAGCTCCCCATGATCAGTTGACAGAGGAAGAAAAGACTTGGGCCTGGTTTATAGATGGTTTTGGTATGATATGCAGGCACCACCTTAAAGTCAACAGCTATAGTATTAAGGACTTTTTAGGGATATTCCTGATGGACAGTGTTGAAGGGAAATCTTCCCAGTGGACAGAACTTTAAGCAGTGCACAGGGCTGTTCACTTCACCTAGAAGAACAAATGGCCACATATTTGATTGTATACCAATGAAAGGGCTGAGGCCAGTGATTTGGCTGGATGACCAGATTCTTGAAAGGAATGAGATTGGAAAATTGGTAATATGGAGATATAGGGAAGAGGTATATGAATTGACCACTCTGTACAAAAAGCATGAATATATTTGTATTCCATGTGAATTCACACCAAAGGGTGAACTCAGCTGATGATGATCTTAATAATCAAGTGATTAGGAAGACCCTTTCTGTAATCACCAGTCAGCCTCTTTCTTGACCCACATATCATCACGTAATATTCCCATAAACAAAATGACCATAGTATTAGGGATGGAGGTTACCCATGGACTTGGCAATGTAGACTCCCACTCCTCAAGATTGATTTGGCATAGCTGTTGCAGAGTGCCCAAAATGCCAGCTGCAGATCCACACTAAATTCTTGGTATGGCATCATTTTGGGGGGTGATCAGACTGGTTTATTATGTAGGACTACTTTCCTCAAAGAAAAGGAAAGCATTTTATTCTTGCTGGAATAGACATTTACCCTGGATGTATATCTGCCTTCCTGCATGCACACTATTGCCAAAAATACCATCTGTGGACTTATAGAATGCCTCATGCACCATCATGGTATTTTTCACAGCACTGATCTGATCAAGGAACTTAGTTCACAGAGTGAAGAGCAGAAATAGGCTCATGCTCATTGAATTCACTGCTCTCCTCCTGTTCCCCAGTGATCCTGCTGCAGCTGGCTTGATGAATGTCTTAGGAAGGTGCAGGTTTAGCACCAGCTAGGTGGCAATACCTTGCCGGACTGGAACAAGATTCTCCAGGAGGCTGTATAAGCTCTACATTTGCATTCAATATATGACGATTTCCTCTCACAGCCAGGATTCATGGGTCTAGAAATTGTGGAGTAGAAATAGAAACAGCCTTACCCACTATTACTCCGAGTGATTCACTAATAAAATTTTTACTTTCTATCTCCCAAACAGTATGTTCTGCTGGCCTAGAAGTCTTAGGTCCAGAGGAAATAGTGATTCCACTGGGAGAAACAACAACGATTCTTTTGAACTGGAAGTTAAGGCTGCCACTCAGCCACTTTGAGTTCCTTAGGTCTCTGAATCAACAAGGAAAGGAGAAGTTCCTGAACTGAGGTGGATAACTGATCCAGACTACCAAGAGGGGAAAATTAGACTACTACTCTACAACAGAGGTAAGGAAGAACAATGTCTGGAATACAGGAGACCTTTTAGGATGTTTCTCAGTACTACCATGCCCTGCCTGTGATTAATGCCAATGTCAAACTATAAAAACCCAATGAAAGCAAGACAACTAAGGGCCCAGTACTTCAGGAATAGACAGACCTTCTTATTGTCTTTATTTGGAGGTGAAATATGGTTTAAGATGTAAATGGGTGCCAAAATGACAAGTGGTGGGCTATAATAGTTAATTTTGTGTGTCAATTTGATTAGGCTGTGGTGCCCAGTTGTTTGGTGTAATACCATTATAGATATTTCTGTGATTTTTTTTAGATGTGATAAACATTTTTGATCAGTAAACTTTTAAGTAAAGCACATTACCCTCCATATTTGGAGTAGGTCTCTTTTAATCAGTTGAAGACCTTATGAACAAACAGGTTTCTGGAAAAAGAAGAAATTTGGCTTTAAGACTTTTAAGGCTTTAAGACACAGAAATTCTGCCTTAGTTTCTAGACTGCTGTTCTGCCCTGTGGATTTTGGACTTGCTAGGTTCTACCACTGTGTAAGCCTATTTCCTAAAATAAATCTCTCTTCCTGTCTCTTCTATCATTCTGTCTCTGAATCTTGATAATACATCAAAGAAAGAATCATTCAACTTGAACAAGATAAATAGAACTTCCCAATTAAAAAAAAAAGGAAGAATAAAGAAAGAAGCAGACATATTATGCAAGAACTGTCCAAGGTATAACATATGCACAATTGGAAAATCAGAAGGAGAAGAGAAAGAAGGAGAAGGAAGCTTATTATTTGAAACAGTAATGGCTGAGAACTTTCCAACATAATGATAGACACTAAACCACAGGTCTAGGAAGCTCAGAAAATGCCAAGTCAAAAAAGGTGAAAAATCACCTTAATTATAGAAGAATAAGTGTCAGAATTAGTGCATACTTCTTGTCAGAAACATATGAACAAGAACAGAGTGGACTGATAGTGTTAAAGTGTCAAAAGAAACAAAAGCACAAACCCAGTTCTCTATATCTAGAGAACCTATTCTTTAAAAATGTATGATAGTGAAGGACCTTATTGCCATCAGACATGTCATGGAAGAAATGCTGAAAGAAGTTTTTAAGAGAAAAGAGAACTTATTCTAATAGTAACAACACAAAATGAATGAATGGTAGCAGTGGCTAAGGGATGGAAGGAAAATAAGAGAATTCTCAGTGTTTACATCACACATGAAGCAATAGAGTATTATTATTTGAAGGTGGATGAATTTGTAAGATGAATTACAAATGTATGGTGCAAACTCTAGGTAACAATTTAAAAATTTTAAAGAAATATAAATAATAGGCTAAGAAGGATATAAAATCCAATAATATAAAATACTCAATTAAAACTACAGAAGGAATGAAAATGTGGGGGAAAAGAATAAATAAAATAAATGTAAAACTGCCATAAAGACAAAAGATATTAGTTGCATTATATCAATAATCACTTTTAATGTGAATAGTCTGAGCATATTGAGTATATCAATCAAAAGACAGATTTTCAGAGTGTATTAAAAATAAAATAAAAATCAACTATATGCTATTAGGAAAACACACTTTAAATATAAAGATCATAGTACATAAAAGAAAAATAATGGAGTAACATACTATTATACTTAACAAAATAAAACTCAAGGAAGAATATTAATTTCAGACAAAGCCAACTTCAGCATAAAGACAATTATTAAAGGTAAAGAAAAATGTTCCTTACATAATAATAAAGGG
The DNA here is from genome assembly GCA_020662805.1 of Glaucomys volans. NCBI lineage: Eukaryota > Metazoa > Chordata > Mammalia > Rodentia > Sciuridae > Glaucomys > Glaucomys volans. The sequence continues at coordinate 264,516 of JAJEJO010000362.1, forward strand.
GCTGATTTTCTAAAGAATCCACAACAATGCTAAGTGTTGCTAAAGATGATAATAATGAACAAAAAATGTATCAAAAACATTAGGTGGCCACTATGCCGCCTGATGCTGCTGCCTCATCTCCGAACATGGCCACCTCCATCTAGGGACACTGGAAAGGGCCTATCCATTGTCAGGGTGCCTGAAGGTTTGGTCATACCTGGGGTCTTCCTGCTGGATGTGCTAGTAGCCACCATTTTGCTGGAGAGGTGGGAGAGAGCCAGGCTCTCCCCAGCTCCACAAGTTCTGAGGCACAAGGGAATGATGGGACTGGCTACAGTGGGTCAGAGGGTTGGAGGAGGGTGTGAGGGTATCTTGCTCTCAGTTCACCCAACCAGCCTGTCTGTCACCCACCAGGTTCCTGGGGCCCACTTGGGCTGGCCCTCACTGGACCACAGCACCAGCCCAGTCCCCAACTCCTTCCCCAGTTCAGCATCCATCCATCTCCTAGTCCTGCCATGTCTGACATCAGTTCAGCACCCAGCAGGGCCCTCTGGTTCCCCAGTCCCCAATCTCCCAGTCCCTCCCTAGCCACCATCCTGGCCTAGCTCATAGCTTTGTGACTGACTCATAGTTCTTAGCACCTGGTCCTGATCTACCCAACACAGAATAGCTCTCCATGACAGGTCCACAGGTCCTGGCACTCAGCCCTTGGGACCACCTGGGAGAGAAGTGCCTGGTGGGAGTCAGTTGGTTTATTTGCATTGGGTGCTGTTAATATTGATCTTGTCCTTAAAGGCGAGGTACTGGAAACCTTTAGAGACACTATAAATCTACAGGGTAGAAACTCTATAACCTCAAATCCACACTGCTAAATGGGAAAACGCAAGAACAATATGAAAAAGCAAGGGAACAAAGCACCACCAACAAACCAAGATGCTCCAATAATAGAATCCTTTGACAACACAGTAGAAGATATGTCAGAGAAAGAGTTCAGAATTGTCTTAGTTAAACTGATCCATGACATAAAGGATGATGTAAGGAGTGAAATCAGATATAAATTTCAGGAGGTGAAAGAAATTCAATAAAGAGATAGAGGTTATGAAAAGAAGTCAAGTAGAAATCCTCAAAATAAAGGAATCAATAAATCAAATTAAAAATTCAAAGGAATGTATCACCAACATACAAGACCACTTGGAAGACAGAATCTGGCAATGAAGACAAAATATGTAATCCTGAAATTAAAGCTGACCACACAGAGAAGACCGTAAGAAACAATGAACAGAACTTTCAAGAATTATGGGATAACATGAAAAGACCAAATTTAAGATTTATTGGGATAGATGAAGGAGTGGAGATGCGAACTATCGCTGTGTTTGTCGCCCGCAACAAAGACGTGATCCCAGGAATGTGTTTGCAGCTCTTTATCTTGCGCGCCTGTTTCTTTCTCTTTTTCTCTCCCGTTTCCTCCCGTTTCCTCCCTCTTTCCCACCTCAGTCCCTCAGTCTCCGTCCGTCTCTCTGTCTGTCTGTCTGTCTCTGTGTCTCTGTCCGTCTGTCTGTCTCTCTGTTTCCGTTTCCGTGTGTCCATCTCTGTCTGTGCCTGTCTCCGTCTGTCTCTCTGTCTGTCTGTCTGTCTGTCTCTGTGTCTGTGTGTCTGTCTGTATGTCTGTCTCTCTGTCTCCATCTCCGTGTGTCCGTGTGTGTCTGTGTCTGTGTGTCTGTCTCTCTCTCTCTCTCTCTCTCTCTTATACCCTCAGTTGACCAATCACAGAACTTTCACGTGAAGCATGCATGGACAAGCATAGACAAAGGCTTAAAGCACCAACCGGACACATATGTGGCCAGTTTACAACCAACCGATAGGAATAACTTTCGCAAAGATACACCTGTTTACTCCGTGGCAACAGCAAAACTGGCATACTGCCAGGCGCCATCTTAGCATAGAGCCGGGGGTACCCAGAATACCCCAACAACGAACCAAAGGAATGCACAATCTTTGTAATGAAATAATATCAGAAAATTTCCCAAACCCAAAGAATTAAGTGGAAAATCAAATATAAGAGGCTTACAGGACCCCGAATGTACAAAATTACAACACACTCACACAAAGGCACATTATAATGAAAATGCCTAGCAAACAGAATAAGGATAGAATTTTAAAGGCTGCAAAAGAAAGGTATCAAATTACATATAGGGGGAAACCAGTTTGGATCTCAGCTGATTTCTCAACCCAGACCCTCAAAGCTAGGGGTCCTGGAACGACACATACCAAGCTCTGAAAGAAAATGAATGACAACCAAGAATTTTATATCCAGCAAAATTAAGTTTCATATTTGAGGATGAAATAAAAACTTTCCATGATAAACAAAAGTTAAAAGAATTCACAACTAGAAAACCTGAACTACAGGACATTCTCAATAAAATATTCCATGAGGAGGAAATTTTTTTAAAAAGTGAAAACCAGCAAAGGGAGGGACTACACTAAAGGAAAAGACAATCAAAGGACAGGCTAAGTCAAATTAAAAACCAGAAATAAATGAATGGTAATACAAATCATAACTCAATAATAACCCTGAATGTTAATGGCCTCAACTCATCAATCAAAAGACATAAACTGGCACATTGGATGAATAAACAAGACCCAACAAGAGAGTCTCAAAGAGACTCACCTCATAGGCAAACACATTCACAGACTGAAGGTAAAAGGATGGGGAAAAACATATCATTCACATGGACCATGTAAACAAGCAGAGTTTCCATCCTCATATCTGATAAAGTAGACATCAAGCCAAAGTTAGAAGGGACAAAGGAGGACATTTCATACTGCTTAAGGAATTATATATCACCAAGACATAACAATTGTAAATATTTATGCCCCAAACAATGGAAATCTATATACATCAAACAAACCCTTCTCAATTTTAAGAATCAAATAGACCACAACATAATAACACCAGGTGACATTAACACACCTCTCTCATCACTGAATAGATCTTCCAAACAAAAACTAAACAAAGAAACTATAGAATTAGATAATGCAATCAATAATTTGGACTTAACAGACATATAGAGAATATTTCATCCATCAATGAGCAAATATACTTTCTTCTCAGCAACACACGAACACTTCTCTAAAATAGACTGTATGTTATGCAACAAAGCAACTCTTAGCAAATACAAAAACAAAGAGATACTATACTGCATTCTCTCAGATCATAATAGAATGAAATTATAAATCAATGACAAAATAAAAAAATAGAAGCTACTTCAACACGGGGAGACTAAATAATATGCTATTGAATAATGAATTGATAACAAAATAAATCAGGGATGAAATAAAAAAATATTTAGAGGTAAATGAAAATACCAATACAACATATCAAAATCTCTGGGACACTATGAAGCCAGTGCTAAGAGGAAAGTTCATGGCATTGAGCTCAATCATTAAAAGAAAAGAAAGTTAATGAATATATGACCTAACATTATATCTTAAAACCCTGTATAAAGAAGAAGAAATCAACACCAAAAGAAATAGAAGACAGGAAATAATTAAAAACAGAGCTGAAATCAAGAAATTGAGACAAAAGAAACAAAAAAATTGACAAAACAAAAAGCTGATTGTTTGAAAAAGTTGATAAACCCTTAGCCATGCTAATGAAGCGAAAGAGAAAACTCAAATTACTAAAATTCATAGATGGATGCTACTGAAATATAGAAGATAATTAAAAACTATTTTGAAAATTTTTGCTCCAATAAAATAGAAAATCTCAAAGACATCAACAAATTTCTAGAGATATATGATCTACCCAAACTGAATGAGGAGGACATACACAATTTAAACAGATCAATTTCAGGCAATGAAATAAAGGACACCATCAAAAGCCTACTAACCAAGAAAAGCCCAGGACCAGATATATTCCCAACTGAGTTCTACAAGACCTTCAAAAAAGAATTAACACCAATACTACTCAAAGAATGCCATGAAATGGTAAAGGAGGGAACCCTTCCAAACTCATTCTATGAGGCTAGTATCACCCTGATATCAAAACCAGACAAAGACATATCAAAGAAAGGAAACTTCAGATCAATAACCCTGATCAACATAGATGCAAAAATTCTCAATAAAATTCTGGTGAATTACATACAAAAACATATTAAAAAGATATTGCAACACAATCAAGTGGGGTTCATCCCAGGGATGCAAGGTTGGTTCAACATATGGAAGTCAATAAATGTGACACATCACATCAATAGACTTTAAAGATAAGAATCATACGATCAACTCAATAGACACAGAAAAAGCATTTGACAAAATATAGCACCCCTTCATGTTCAAAACACTAGAAAAGCTAGGGATAGTAGAAACATACCTCAATATTGTAAAAGCTATCTATGCTAAGCCCAAGGCCAACACTATTCTAAATGGAGAAAAATTGAAAGCATTCCCTCTAAAAACTGGAACAAGATAGGTATGCTCTCTTTCACTACTTCTATTCAACGTAGTCCTTGAAACTCTAGCCATAGCAATTAAACAGATTAAAAGAAATTAAAGGGATACAAATTGGAGAAGAACTCAAACTATCACTATTTGCCAATGACACGATTCTATACTTAGAGGATCCAAAAGATTCCACCAGAAAACTTCTAGAACTAATAAATAAATTCAGCAAAGTAGAAGGGTATAAAATCAACACCCACAAATCAAATGCATTTCTGTATATCAGTGGTGAACCTTTTAAAGAGAAATTAGGAAAACTATCCCATTCACAATAGCCTCAAACAAAACAAAACAAAACAAAACAAAACAAAACAAAACAAAACAAAACAACAATTTGGGAATTAACCTAACAAAAGGAGTGAAAAATCTCTACAGTGAAAATTACAGAATACTAAAGAAAGAAATTAAAGAAGATCTCAGAAAGCAGTATGGATATTCCTCAGAGAACAGGGAACGGAACCACCATTTGACCCAGCTATCCCATTCCTCGGTTTATACCCAGAGGACTTAAAATCAGCATATTACAGTGACGCAGCCACATCAATGTTTATAGCAGCTCAATTCACAATGGCCAAACCATGCAACCAACCAAGATGCCCTTCAACAAATGAATGGATAAAGAAACTGTGGTATATATACACAATGGAGGATTATCCAGCCTTAAAGATGAATGAAATAATGGCATTTGCAGATAAATGGATGGAGTTGGAGAATATCATGCTAAGCAAAATAAGCCAATCCCAAGGAACCAAAGTATGAGTGTTTTCTCTGATATTCAGATGCTAATTTACAATAAGGTTGGGAGGCTACGGAAAAATAGAGGTATTTTGCATTAGGCAGAGGGGACTGAAGGAAGGGGTGGGGGTTTGAGGATAGAAAGAATAGTAGAATGAATCAGGCATTATTACCCTATGTGCATATATGATTATATGACTCATAGGATTCTTCATCATGTACAACCAGAAGAATAAGAAGTTATACTCCATTTATGTATGATGTATCAAAATGTATTCTACTGTCATGTATAACTAATTAAAACAAATAAATTAGGCAAGAACTAAGAACTGAAATGAAAAATGTACAAATCCAAAATTATAGTTGGAGACTTCAACATCACTCCCTTGTTCGTTAGATCCAACAGGCAGATAGCCAGTATGAATACAGACGACCTGCAGAGCACTAGCAATCTGTTTGATAGAATTGAAAGTTGTAGAATTCTCCATTCAATAACAGAATATGTATTCTTTTCAAGCCCACAGAACATTCATAAAGACCATATTCTGATCCCAAAAACAACCATTTTAAAGAAATGGAAATCATGCAAAGTATATTCTAGACAACAAAGGAACCAAACTCAGTGTAAATAACATAAATTAAAAACCCTCAATTATTTGGAGATTAAAAATCACAATTATCACAGATGGGTTCATTGATTGATTTTACCAAACATTTAATGGAAAAATTATGAAAATTACCATCAAATCTCTTCCAGAAGTTAGAAGCAGAGGGAGTGCTTCCAAACTTATTCTAAGACCAACCCTATCCTAATATTAAGACCAGACTAAGACATTACAGGAGAGGAAAAACAGACTAATACCTCTTATGAACAGAGATTCAAAAATCCTCAATAAACTATTACCAAATTGAACTTAACAATGTATAAAATAACTATACACCTTGATCTTGTGGGATTTATTTGAGGCATTCAAAGCTGGTTCAACATTTGAAAATCAATTTATGTAATCTATCACATCAACAGGGTAAAGACTAGAAATCAGAAGATCTTATTAATGGGTATAGAAAATTTTTTTTACAAAATTCTATGTTCATTCATGACAAAAATTCCCATAAAAGCAGAAACAGAGGGGACCTTCCTCAACTGGACAAATAACATCTACCAAAAAACTCACAACTAACATTGAACATAATCGTGAGAAATTGGAAACTTTCCTGTAAGATCAGGAAAAAGGCAAGGATGTCCCCTCTTATCACTGCTTTTCTATGGCATGTGAGAAGTCCTATTTAATTCAATATGGTACAAAAAGGAAATAAAAGGCATATAAATTGGGAAAGATGAAATAAAACTTTCTTTATTCATAGACGGCATGATTGTCTAGGTAGAAAATCTGAAAAAAAATCAACAAAAAACTCTTGGCACTATCAGTGATTATAACAAGGTTGCAGGATACAAGGTTAACACTTTTCTACATACTAGCAATAAACAAGAATTTAAAACTAAAAACACAATACTGCTTACATTACCCCATTCAAAAAAAGGGGGGAAAAAGTAAAAGAAAAAAATGTTAGGTATATATCCAACAAAACAGAGAACTGTGAACTAAATAAATAACAAAGTATTTCATGTTCATGGATAGGAAGATTCAATATTGTCAAGTTGTCAGTTCTTCCCAACTTGATCCATAAATTTACCATACTTTCAATAAAACCTTGAGCAAGTGAGGAGAATACAAACTTTCTAAAATTTATCTGAAGCAAAAGATTCAGAATACCAACTCAATGCTACTGGAGAAGAACAAAGTTGGAAGGCACTACCTGACTTCAAGATTTATTATGAAAGCTATAGAAATGAGGACAGAGTGGTACTGGCAATAGAATAGAATAGGGAGCCCAGAGAAAGACCCACAAAAATTTGGTTAATGGGTCTTTGATGAATGAGCAAAAGCAATATGATGGAGAAAAGGTAGTCCTTTCAACAAATGGTGCAAAAAAAAAAAAAAAAGGCCATCTACGTATTAGAAGAAAGAAAGGGCCGGGCGCTATGGCCCACGCCTGTAATCCAAGCGACTTGAGAGGCTGAGTCAGGAGGATCGCGAGTTCAAAGCCAGCCTCAGCAACTCAGTGAGACCATGTCTCTAAATAAAATACAAAATAGGGCTGGAGATGTGACTCAGTGGCCGAGTGTCCCTGAGTTCAATCCCTGGTTCAAAAAAAAAAAAAAAAAAAAAAAAAGAAAGAAAGAAAGGAAGGAAGGAAGGAATTTACTCACAACTCACAATGGATAATAGACCTCAATGTAAAATGAAAAATTATAAAACTCCTAGAAAATAACAGGAAAAAATCTAGATGACCTTGGGTTTGGTGATGACCTTTTAGATTGACACTAAAGGGATGACCCATGAAAGTACCAGCTGATTGGCTGGACTTTATTAAAACTAAAAATTGCTGTTCTATAAAGACAATGTAAAGATAATGAGAAGAAAAGGCACAGACTGGGAGAAAATTTTGCAAAACACATATCTAATAAAGGATCATTATCTTAAAATGAACAAATAGTTCTCAAAACTCAATATGGAAATGAACAACCCAACTAAAAGTGGCAAAGATCTGAAGTGACAACTCATAAAAGAAGAAATATAGAGGTAAAATAAGCATATGAAAAGTTCAACATCATATATCTTTAGGGAATTGTAAATTTAAATGAGATAACAATGCACACCATTAGAATGGCAAAAATCCAAAACATGGACAACACCCAATGCTAAACACACTTACTATACAATTCACAATCATGTCTGCCCCAAAACTTGCACACAGATGTTTATAGCAGCTTAACTGATAATTGCCAAGATATGGAAGCAACCATGTCATCTTTCAGTATGTGAGTGGATGAATGAACTGGCACTGCAGACCACCGTCCGGTATGATTCCAATTATATGACTTTCTGGAATATACAAAATTAAGGAGATAATGAAAAATCATTGGTTGCCAGACACTGAGCAGGAGAAAGAGATGAATGAATAGGTGAATGTGGAGGATGATGTTAGGATAATAAAGTGAGAAAAACTCCAGACAAATCCTAATTAGGAACATTCTGCAAAACACTTGAACACACTCTTCAAAACTATTAAAGTCATCAAAAATATCAGGAAGGTTGAAGAAACTATCCCTGCCAAGGGGGCTTAAGGAGACACTAACATAATGTCATGTACTGGCAAGGACCCTGGAAGGGAAAAAGGACATCAGGTTAAAACTAATAAAATAAGAATCTAAGTTAATAGAAATTTATCAATATTGGTTCAGTAGCAATGGCAGATGTACCACAAGAATATACAATTTTAAAAACAGTGGAACCTTAGTGTGGGGTGTATGGCAACTTTTGGTATCATCTTTGTAACTTTACATAAATTGTAAACTGTTCTAAAATAACAATTTTACTAAAAATAATGCACTGGGGAGAGACTCCCTTTGGTCTCAGTATTATTTGCACTGAACTAATTTACTGTTTCTTTTGTTATCCAAAGTCAGAGAAAGAGATCAGGACACAAAAGGCTGGGGTGCAGCTCAGTGCTAGAGTCCATGCTTTGCATGTGCAAGACTCTAGTGTCAAGCCCCAGTGAAAGGAAGGAAGGAAGGAAGGAAGGAAGGAAGGAAGGAAGGAAGGAAGGAAGGAAAAAAAAAGAAAGAAGGAATACAAGCATGTGTTCACACACATAGACATATATATACATATGCATATTGCACAAACACCTCTGTAAATACCTTTTTTCCTTCTTCTAGAATGGGCTGTGGCTCCCTTTCCTTCTTCTGGCATTTCCCTTTCCTACAATGAAGAAGCCTGGCTTGGATGGCAACAGTTGTGCTCTTCTCTTCTAGGAATTATAAGGAAGGGCTGTACCCACAGGCTGGACCCTTGATGTGTAAAAGGATCACCAACATACTGGCTGGAATTTCCTCTCAAATAGTCTGGCCTTCAGGGCCATCTGCATGAGCCATAATGATAATTTGCATATCAGACCCAAAAGGTCTTTGTTTCTTTTTCAAATTCACCTGGTATAAATTCTAACTCCTACTCCCTGACTTCTCCCCCACTGAGAGGCAGGACTTCAGAAAGGCAAGGGGACCACCCCTGACAGATTGCTGGGAGCAGTCTCTTGCTGACCTGGAAGGACTGTCTTCCCACAGGAAATCTATTTGCCATTTCTGCCCTAGGCAGGACTTCCAGTGCCTTCCACACCCGTGTTTGTGTTCCCTTGGCTTTCAGTAATCTGGTTGCCAACGTTCCTGTCAGTCCTCCCAGGCACAGAAACTCAGAATGATCTGTTCTGGTCTAAGCTCCACATTTCCATGCATGGGCCCACCACATGGTCACTTTGCAGTTCACAGTCTCCCACATCTTTTGCTAATGAGCTACTGTGGAGCCACAGATCTTTTTCTTCTCTTTTCACTTTTCATTATGAAAAATTCAGACATACAGAAAAGTGGAGTGAATATGAAATGACTACCCACAGAGCTTCAGATTTCATGTTAATATGTAGCTATATTTACTACAATTATTGCTTTTACCTGAATTTTTAAAGACAATTACACACATTGTGGCATTTAACTCTGGTTACTTTTATTTTCTCCTTTAAAGCTAAGAACATTGTCCTGGAAAAAAAAGAACATTGTCCTATATAATTTCAATCCCCCCTTTTTTTTGCAGGACTTGTCAATCTTTGATAAAAATGATATGATTCTTCAACAGAGAGAAAGCATAAATCATTTTCAAAATCTATTAAGTATACCTACTTAGGAATTATTTTGCAGGGAGGGAGCAAGTACTGGGAATTGAACCTGGGGTGCTTAACCACTGAGCCACATCCCCAGCCCTTTATAACATTTTTTTTGTACACAAATGGGGTACAACTTTTCATTTCTGTGGTTGTGCACAATGTAGATTCACACCATTCATGTAATCTTACATATACATAGGGTAATACTGTCTGTCTCAGTCTACTATTTTTCCTTCCCCCACCCGCTCCCATCCCATTTTCCTCTACACAATCCAAAGTTCCTCCTTTCTTTCCTTGTCCCCACCCTGCCACCCCCGCCCCCATTATGTATCATCATCCACTTAAGAGAAAACATTTGACCTTTGGTTTTTGGGGCTTGGCTTATTTCACTTAGCATGATATTCTCCAGCTCCACCCATTTACCAGCAAATACCATAATTTCATTCAAATGCCAATCCCATTTTTTATACCTAAGAAAATGAACAATCATTTCTTAATTTTATCTAGTACCCATTCAAAAATCAAAAGTGTCTCCAAGAGGACTTTGAAGTGTGGTTTGTGTATATCAAAGATAGATTTTTGGTTTTTTATTTTTTATATCTCTTCCAGGCTAAATTAACCCTTCTTTCCTCCTCTCTTTATGACATTGACTCACTGAAAAGACCAGGCCAGGATTCCTGGCTCACTTTACTTGCTGGCTCTTTGTGGCCCATGGTTCCTGAGGTGGGGTTTAACTGATTCCATATCTGCTGATTCTCCTGCAAACTGGGAGTGACCTCCCAATGACTGTTTTGATCTTGACAAGTGATTTAGACAAGAAGGCCACATAGGGGACCAGTCATGTCTGAAACAACATATTGCCTGGTGGTGTCACTGCTATAAACGCTAAAACAGCTCTGGGTTAAGCCTTTGCAACCTGAGGAGGGGGTCATGAGAACCCTGAATTGTAGCCAGTGGATCAGAAGCACAGGTTAACCCACCTGGGCTTGAGATCAACATCTGAAATGGGGTCAGTCTTGGGGGACTAAGGCTACCTCCAGGAGGATAGTGTGGAGAACTGGATCGAAGGGGACACCAGCTGATGTCTGCAGCAGAATGGATTGCTTGATGAGTGGGGAAAACCCGCACACCTGGTGTCAGAAGTGTGTTATCAAGGTAGAGTAGGAGAAAACAGGTTGGCTTTCCTCTACAGAGGATGTTAGCAGGAACCTCCTTATTCTGTCACTTCTATTTATTGGCTTATTATGTAGACAATTTTTTCCTCTTCAGCTGGGTCTATGGGGGTAGCCCCCTATATGGTCCGCCAGAAAGGCAGCCCAAGAGCTTCATTCTTCCTCCTAATTGTGAGCCTTCAGAGTGAAAAGTGAGAGTAATACTTGGTTCTAGTGGAGACAAATTAGGGCAGTTTTTTCCTCTTCTTTGAGAATCTTATGGGGTTATGAATATTTATGTATGTATGTATGTATGTATGTATGTGTGGTGCTGGGGATTGAACCTAGGGCTTTGTGCTTACAAGGCAAGGACTCTACCAACTGAGCTCTATCCCCAGCTCCATGAACTTTTATAAGTTGAATGTGTTTTAGCAACTACAGTCATTATTCTTTTTAATGATCTAATTATCTCTGTGCTATCAACAAGGGCTTGCTGCCTGACACACAGAGAAGCCAAGCCCATACTATTGCACTGGATTTTTAAATTTGGGGGGTGCAGTAAAGGGGATTGAATGGCACTTGACCACTGAGTCACATCCCCAGCCCTATTTTGTGTTTTTATTTAGAGACAGAGTCTCACTGAGTTGCTTAGTGCCTCAATTTTGCTGAGGCTGGCTTTGAACTCGCGATCCTCCTGCCTCAACATCCCAAGCCACTGGCTTCACAGGCATGTACCACTGTGCTGGGCTTGGCACTGGATTTTTGCAAAAATCGAAAGTGTTATTTTGTCGGGGGGACAGGAGCTCCAAAGGAGCCTCAGATCTGCCTCCTGCATCAGTTGGCAGTGGGGAATTTATAGCAAGAGTGAGGGGAGGAGCTGCTTGCTGGCTAGATGGCAAGAAGGGGGAGTTTTAGGGTTCTTTTGTGTAGGCCTATAGTCATCACGTCTCTCCACAGTTCACCTGCTTTTTATCCTAGGCAGTTATGTTCTCTATGGGGGATTTTAAATTTGTGACATCAAAGGGTCATTGACCAGGGGAGTTTCTTCTGCCCATGCCCATTCTTGAAAAGCTGGTTCCAAACCATCCTGGAGTGTATTCTGGAGGTTTCTCCTGAAAGATGGCATAAGAACTTTGCTATTTGAAGGATTTGCATCTAGGTGTGTCCGGGTCTCAGCCAGTTTCAACCACTTAGGTCAGCAGAGGTTGTGGAGGTGGCTTCTGTGTCCTTTCACTTTAGTATGTATGATTTTGGAATCTTAGGATGTTGCATTTATTACAGTCAGATAGGATCCCTTGCTCAAGACTGTTAAGGAATCACTGGGAATCCACAACTGGAATCCATCTTATCTTTCCAAACCCCACTCCATCCTCAATGCACCCTAGCTAATAACATCTACGAGCTCGATGAGCTGTGGCAGAAGAATCTCAGGAGTACAAGAAAAGGCACTGAAGTTCATACACATTCTGCAAAACAGGTTCAATTGTGTAATTTTTCCTCAGCATCATGAGGACTATGAAGTATCCCTGAGGACTGATTTGCCACGTGGGCATTGTGAGAGTGCAAGTCAAGTGGCAGAATTAAGAGTGGGCTCTTAATAGAATTAAAATCTTAATTGTCACAAGACAGTCATGTTCCAGTGTCCCCAGGGAGCAATGACTTAGATGTGCAGCCCATGAGCTCCCCAACTTGCAGAAGGGCAAATTAAGCTTGTGGGGGAGCTACAGGCACCCCTCAGTGCTGATAACTGCCCTACAAGGGGATGTGCTTCCAAGAGATAGTGGCAAATGAGAAGCAGGAATAACGTGGAAGGTGAGGGAAGCTCATCTGGGCATAGACACCACTCTCAGGGTGGTGGAGAATCCAGTGCCCTGACTTTGGGCAGATACTGTGCACTCCTCAGGGATGACCTCACTGCATCCTTCCCACCATCCTACAATGTCAGCATTGCTTTATTCCCAGTTTACAGGTGAGGAAATGGAGGCACAAAGCACATAGGTAAACATGTCCAAGTTTTGCAGCTGGGAAGGAGTTGGAGTCACAGTCACCTGGGTCTGCTTGTTGGTAGGTTTGTTCTGAATGGTCCCTGCCTGGCCAGTGGGGGGAAAGGAAAGAAGGAGAACAAAGGAGAGAGGACATGCTGTCCCTCATCACTCCTTCATACAAACTAACTCCTCTCTTCCAAGTTGCTACCAAAGGAAAATGGGGTTTATGTTAGGTAAGCTCTAAAAGTCTTACCACACACCACTGCTGACCATCTCAAGGCTTGGACATTTTATGAGGAAGCCATGCGATCCCCAAGTGTCTGTTCACTTCCACAGGGACTCAGGGGCTTTTCCTTTGCTGGATGCTTAAGACTAGTTTGCAGCTTGTTTAGAGATTTCTGTTTTAATTTTCCCTATTACAACTATGTTATCAGTCCTTGCACTCCTGGTGCAAGCTGGGAGTAGCTCCCCTAATTATAGATCATTAAGTAGCATTTTCCCTCTTATAGGCTGAATGGCTCTTACAAAGAGAATTAGGAAATTTGTTATTTTGCTTGTTGTTACAAAAATATGCCCATTAAACCCACAAATTAATAGAAGAAAACACACACATTGACCCAGGGCTGCACTGATAAACATCACAGCATTTGTATTCCAAAGCAGAGCCTGGGACAGATTCTGGGCATTCGCCTTTCCAGACCCAGTTGCGCAGCTTTGATTCAGCTTTTTTATTTTATTTTTTTAAATTCAGTGTCACATCAGTTCAAGATTTTGAAACTGAACGTATGTTTTCAAGTATATTTTAAAATATTATTGACAGTTCCCTTTTAAAACGAAATATGCTTTTTTTAAAATTAAAAAAAAAAGATATGCATTTTCCAGGATCCCAGGCTCTGAGAATTTATCCAGACTTCTTTAGAATCTCACTACCTGGTGACTTATGTCACACCTCATGTCTGTGCCCACATACAAGGACAGGCTGTGCAGACACTGGTGTTGCCTATATCAAAATGCCCACAACCCACTTTTATACTCTGGAATATTTTCAGATGTAAGTAATAGAAGAGCAGCTCTAGTGATTCAAATAAAACAAGGAGGCTGAAGCTTGGCTCAGCAGCTCTGTGGTATCAGGGAAGTCCTCTTATTCATCCTTTTGACTGACTCCTCACAATCTCAGAGGTGCCGCTACAGCTCCAGCCTTTGTATCACCTTCAAGGCAGGAACATAGAGCAATTTGTGCTCCCTTTCCTGTGCTCTCCAGATTCTTTATGGGAGTAGAGGATAAGTGTGTTTATGTGTATATTCAAAACTCTTGTTAAATGCTCTAAAGTGGGGTAGGCGGAAGTGGGGAGACCAGAGAAGGAAAAAACTCTGTGCAATGGACTGAATATTTGTGTCTCCCCCTACAAATCCTAACCTTAACGATAATAATTGGAGGTGGAGTCTTTGGGAGGTGATTAGTCACAAGGGATCCATGTCCTTATGAGATCAGATACCAAGCCAGCACAGAGGCACATGTCTGTAATTTCAGTGACTTGGGAGGCTGAGGTAGGAGGATCACAAGTTTGAGGCCAGCCTCAGCAACTTAGTGAGATTCTGTCTCAAAATTAAAAAAAAAATCAAAAAGACTGGGAACATAACTAAATGAAAAAGGCCCGGGGAGCCCTGGTTTCAATCCCCAGTAAAAAAAAAAAAAAAAAGAAAAAAGAAAAAAAAGACACCTAGGCACCAGAAAGCCCTCTTGCCCTCTTTCTACTATGCAATACATTTTTTTCTACAATAAAAAAAGTGGCCATTTATAAGGCAGGCAGAGAGCCCTTAATAGGAATCAAATCCAGTGCCACCTTGAAAGTGAACTTTCAGCCTCCAGAATTGTGAGAAACAAATTTCTATTGTTTAAACCACATGGTCTGTGGTAATTTTGTTATAGCAGCCCAAACTGACTAAGACACTGTACATAAATCTCAGTGAGTAGTCTGATTGTTAAACATTTTATTAATTTTCCCCAAATTACAGATTTTAATAATAAATTTTTGCTCACATTTTAGGAAGTTGTTAAAAGTGATTATCAATCATGTTTGAGACCAGATTCAGTCTACTATTTTCCTTTTTATTATGTGAAGGCCATACTTATCTCTAGAAACTATCATGTAAGTCAGGGAGTTCTGTCTAGGTAGGGTTGTCAGATTTAGATTAAAAAAATACCAATGCGGATAATATTTCAAATTACATATGTATATATTCATTGACATAAAAGAAAAATCTTGCATGGATATACTTACACTAAGAATTATTCATTGTTTATCTGAAATAAATTACATGTAACCAAGTTACTTACCTTTCATTACATTTCCCTGAGATTTGGTTCTTCTTAGCAGTCTTCCTTTTGCAACATTCACTTAGCAAATTCCTTGCAGTTACAGTTCGCTTTTCATTTGTTGTAAGCTGTCTTCTACTACAGTCACATCTGCCTTCTTCTTTCTTTTCTTTTCTTTTCTTTTTTTTTTTTTTGCCTGTGACCATGTGTTATTGAGAACACATACTTTTTAGCATCATGAACTGGTAGCCTGAATGTGTACTGACCTAAAGTTAGCTACTCTGAGAACTGCTCTTAGATTTGATTTCTTAGGGTGTGTAATACCACTTTCTATGGTATATGTTGTTTTTCCATTTTTTGGGTTTCCTTTGCTTCTCTGTTCATCAACATTTTAAGATGTTGTCCACCACCAACAAAAAACCATCACAATCAATTTTTACTGCCTTCATCTTTAACACTACACATGACTCCACTTGTTCCCAAGATGGAAGAGTATTAAGAAATCCATGGAAAATAAAAGAATTCTTCAAGGGATGAAATTCATTTCAAAGATAGTCACGGCAAATGCTGTAATAATTATCCACTTTTGAGTCAGAACTTCCTTTTCTGCTTATAATTAATGTTGTTCCTTTGAAGAATAGCCTTGACACTTAAAGGGATAAATATTTCCTCAATTATTTCTTTAATGTATTCAAGTTCCTTTAAGCAATGGAGTGCTTCAATAACACTGTTTGCTCTTCTGTCAATTTGCATAATCCTATTGCTAAGGGGATATTGAACAAGAAATAAGTAGACTTCACTCAATAAATTATTTATGAAGTCAACATGAAATTCTGGGGCCTTTAGAATTAAAGTACAATTTCAGTGCTGTGAATAAATTGAGGATTCTCTCAACTGAATTGGTTGAAGAAAGACAACAGGGTTTTTGAATGAATATGAGTGAGCAGAACATTGCTGAATGCCCAGAAAATCACCAGAGTCCTTTGATTGCTCTGTTCGAACAGTATAAATGCTAAAGTTAGAGAACAATTTCACGCCAATTTCTTCGATGTCAATAGAATGAACACCGGAATGCTGTCAGAGAAGCTTTATGGAGAATGAGGGCAGGGCACCAACCCTTTCATAGAGCCACTCATTATTCTACCCTGAATAAACATTGTTCTCTGCACCTTACACAAACACCCCTCACAATGTATATTTATATTAGTTTCTTGAGAAGCGTTGCAATTTTTTTCTTCACTGACTATTAAGTCTATAAGAGGATCTCCACAAAACTTTGCTCATTTTTGTTGATATCTCTTCTGGAAGAGATCATATTTGGGGTAGTCTTAAGAGGAAAGCCTTTTTCAGGAGAAAAATCTTGCACAAAGGGAATTATGTTTTCTGCATTATGATTACTTGAATCTTGCACCGGTGCCTGTGCTGTTAAGGTGAGGCAGGCAGAGCTCTGAGAACCCTGTGGTAGTGAATGGAGTGGTTACATTATTCTGTTTCAGGAGATTTGTGCTGGCACTTGACAGTTTGCTTGCAATGTTGGAATCAGAAAATACTTCTGGCATCCGTATGTTAAGATAGTCATTCGAGCTGAAAGACTGATGGCGATACACAGTCTGGGAGTCATCACAACCTCTGAGATTATTTTATCTTCCTCATGTGAATTCCTGTAAGGCAAAAAAGTTATTTTATCACTTTCTGTGATACCAGCTAAAGAACTCATGTGTCCCTTGTGTTTAACTGTTAGCCCAAACACTGTTTAGTTCTGACTCTCCACCATTTTTATATTGACTGAACAAAGACTTTCAATGTATTTTTCTTTCTGTTAAGTAAATATCTGTTGGTCAAAAATTCATCACAGTGGGGCTGGGGTTGTAGCTCAATGGTAAAGCACTTGCTTAGCATGGGTGAGTCAACTGGGTTCGATCCTCAGCACCTCATTTAAAATAAAAAGTAAATAAATGAATAAATAAATAAAAATTCATCACAAGATTTTCATTTTGGCATTTGGGGATTCAAATACATAAATAAAATATAGATAATAGGAACCATTGAAAGAATAGAGAAGATGGGACTTGATCTCACAGCCACCTCAGCTCATCTATTACTCAAAATCCACACTGAGAACCAATCATAAGTAGGGGTTGGAACAAATTAAATGATTGTGAAATGTTGAATTAGAAATAAGTTGAATTTGGTATCAGATGCAAATCCATGTATGTTTCCCATTTGCCTGTCAGAGAGAGCTCTATTTTGGGGCTGTCAACCAACAAAGCCAAGTTGACCTTACCTAAGGTTTTGGAGAGTCTGGGACTTGGGATGGATGCATTTGAGAGCAGCAGCCTGCAAAGTTAGGGTTTATCAGACACTTGGGGCATCACCGACCCGGTTCCTGTCAGTGTCTGGCCTCACCTAGTGTTGCTTGGCTGGTTTTAAGAACAAGTGGACTGAGTTGAACTTAGATCTTATTAGTGCAACTACGTATTCACAATGTGGGGCTTTGATGAAAAAACAATATTCTTTTCTGAAGTTTAAAGAATAAGTATAAGTACTTGTAATTCGTGGCTCGTCCTCACTGCCTCCCAACCACCAATGTGCCAGCACCCAGACCTTATTTGTGGAGGTCAGGATCTGCTATCGTGATAATTCAGGTTCAAATTACTGTGGCAGCAAATTAGCTCTGTTGAAGTTTTGTAACTTATCGGGAAAAAAGAAACAACCCAGAATCCAGGACATTTCGGGCATCTTGACAAAGCAGGACAAATGCAGGGCAAAGCCGTTAAATACAGGACATGCCCTGTATATGCAGGATGCCAGTTACCCTGATTTAGGGATCTGTGAAATTGAAGTGGGTCATAGCTGTTTTTCTTCTTCTCATCATTTTAAGATAAACTCAAAGTTTAACCATGAGACAGGCCCTGTTCCAGATCCTTATCTCTATGTCAGACATGTGCAATGACTCAGAAGGGCTGAAATAGTGGGGTATCCCTGAAAATGTTAAATGCAGACAAAGGGAAACCATGGCATCCTGTCATCAGCCTCAGCCAGCCCCCAGGCAGTGTTGCAGTGTCCTTCCCCTGGGGCAAGGGTCACCAGAATTTCTGTGAGTGCTTGTTTGTGCTGCTGGAGTCTCAGAACCTGGCAGCCTGAAGTTCAGAGGACCCTTTGGTGATTGGCAGGTGTTTCCCAGAGTTTTTTTTACTAAAGCAATTAGAATGTGGAAGAGTTTACTGCAAAGACAAGCTTCACAGCAAATGTATGAAATAAAAGTCATTCACTTTTCTGGAAGCACCTGTCAGAGAGAAATGAGAAAAGGTATTCACTTGAGCATAGAAACAAAAAACAAACAATGCACATGAGAATGAGATTAATGAGAGCTGTAGGAGCTGAGGCACCTCTTGGGATATGTCAGGAGGGAATGAAAACCCAGTACAGGGAGATGGGGACACATTCAGGGACATGAAGGCAGAACATCACAGAATGTGAACACTCTCTCCAAATTAATCTGTGGGCTTAATGCAAATCCAACTCTTTAAAAGTGTTTAAAGGATTCCAGAGTAAATGAAACACTTGAGAAAAAGCAAAGAGAATGGGAAGGCAAGTGTGCAAGATTATAAGGGATTCTGGAACCAAACACAAGTGATGCAGAATTCAAATCCTTTAGATAGTGCTGTCTAGTTAAGACCCATATGGAATGGCTAAGACCAGAACACGCTGGGACATTAATTTTTTTAGATAACACAGTGCTTAAGATGTTTTTCAGAAAGTACCTCCAGAATCCACTCAAGGATATTTTGAAACCAGCTTTTCAAGAATGGACATGAACTGAAGAAGCAGCTGGTCTGGTTAATGACCTTTGGATGTCACAGGCGCAAAATTCCCTACCAAAAAATGTGATAACCCTTTTCTGAAAAGAAACATACGGCTGGTGAAGGAGTGTTTGACCATCTCTGCCTAAAATTCTCCCTTCTTATCATCCAATTGGTAAACAGTTTCTCCCCTCTCCCTTGAGGTAAATTATCCCACTACCAACCAATCAAGGAGGTAGATTTGAGCTTTTGCTCTTTTCCTCTCTGCTGGTTAACCTTGCAATAAAGCTCTCTTTTTGCAAAAATCAGTGCCATAGTATGGCTCGTTGTGCATCAGGAGGGAGCCCTTTTCTTGGTGTCATATAAAAGAGTGTATAAGCAAAAATATAGACCAAAGGAAAAGAATGCAAGCACAGCAGTGTCTGGAACTTGCTGGAGCTGTCTCCAGGAGAGGGAGACAGGGAAGGATTATGTAATGAATGCTCTTGGAATAACTGGATCACATTTTTGGGAGAAAGGATAAAGGAAACCATGCAGTGTGCAATGCCTGTGGGGTAGATGATCAGAGTGTGCAGTGACAGGAGGGTAATTTTTGACTGTGTCCTCCTGAGTCTCACCTTGTTTGGTGGTTGAATGAGAACAACTGTCTCCCTGTGTTATTGTGGGGAATTATATTAAAGGCTGTATGGAGGTTCATTTCGGGAGCTTGGTCCGTGCTCAATACTTGGGTGTCCCTGCTCTAGTATGGAAATGAAGCAAGATGAGCCAGGGGAAGGAGGTGCCTGGGCTAGTACCTGGAACAATGGAAGGTGCCTTTCCAGCTGAGCTGACTGCAAACTGCAGAGGGATTTGATGAATCAGACCATCCCTGCATCCAGTAACAAAGACCTGCCTGGGCAGATTGAACAGCATTCCACCTTTTCCTTTTCCTTGGCATAAGCCTCTTTGTGCCCAGCTGTGCTGAAAAGGGGAAATGCACAAAATGTGAGCAGAGAAGATATTTTGGGGCTCTTTTCTAAAGAAGGGAAAAGAATCGCTGATCTTACAAGGAACCTTTGCTCTCTGAAGATTTTAATGCTCATTTTGCAAATTTGGAAATCTTAGTCATCAAGGCAGAATTTAAAGCAAAGTCCAAAGTTCTAGGACTCACTGAATCACAAATGTCCAGCTCTCATGAACTCTGGGCATGGCTCTGCTGTGGGGCAGGATTCCCAGTGCCCAGGTGGCTGTTGATGATGACAGAGCATAGCCTTCTGTCACCCTAGTTCTTTCTTTCAAACCAATTTGCACATAAATACAGGCCCAGGGAGGGGCCAGTGACCTTAAAGGAATGTAGTGACTTCTAAGGCTAAGGACAGCGACTTCAGAATGACCTTCTGAATCCCCTCCTTGGAACACACAAATGATCAAGAAAACAAACAAACAAATAAACAAAACCCCTGAGAACTAAGGGAAGCTTCACAGCCCTCCCAAATTACAGAAAAGCAGCTGGGTGTGCATTGCCCGAAATTTCTGCTGGTTGTGCTGCAAAGGGACCAGACCAACAGCTGGATTCCACACATTTCCTAGGATGCCAAGTGTCCAGGGCAGTAAGGTAAAGGACTTTTGAAGTTCCATCCTCAGCCTCTCATTGGGAGAGAAGAGGATGGAGTGAGACTCAGGGTCTATTTGTCAGGATGAGTAAACAACTTGGGATCCATTAAAAAGGATCCTCAAATAAAGAGCTGCAGTAGTCTAGCTTGTAAGAGACACAGACTGCCACATCCTAGTGGGAAGGATATTGCTGCTGATGCTGCAGGACATAAAGGGAACAGGAGATAAAAAGGATCAGACCGAACACCTTGAGATGACAACGAGGACAAAGGGTAAAAGCAGGGTCACGAGGAAATGAATAATAAATAGCAGCACTAAAAGCCCACTGATGGAGTGAAATGCAGAAGCCAAGCTATGGAGAAGAGAAACAGCGATATGTAAATGAAGTCTGGGAAGCTTTTTGAGAGGGTGAAGACAATGTCAAAAGTACAAAACAAATGAGAAAGAGGGTGAAAGGAATGAAAACAAGTACTGAGAAAACAGCAAAAGCTGAACAGACACAACACTCTGAGATAACCAGGAAAACATTTCCATAACTGGAAAAACGAGGGGCAGACTGCCCAGGGAGGAAGAGCAGGGGTGGGAACGGGTCATGGTGGGACCATATGGCTAGGTCTTGGCCATCATGGTGGGCCTGGCTCTGATTCCAAGTCCTCTGCTCCTTTCCACATGGACTGGCAGGTTGAGGAAGACCAAATGTCCATTCTCCCAGAGGTGGAGTCAGGAGGACCAAGGGAGGTAAACCACAGACTGAGAGCAGCATCGTGCCTTCGTAGCAACGGACCAAGCCCGAAGGCTTCAGTGTCTTTCTGTCTACTATTGCCCGGTGCTGCTCCAGCAATAGAGATGCCAGCTCTGAGGATTGCACATCCCCTTGTCCAGCCCCTTTTTGTACGGTTTCCTTCCTGCCCAACTCCCTTCCTATCCAACTCCTTCCTGTCCAATTTCCTTCCTTTCCTGTCCTTGTCCTTCCTATCCACCCTGCTTCCTGGTATACTCCCTTCCTGTCCACCCTGCTTCTGTCCAACCCCCTTCCTGTCCAACTCCTTCCTGGAGTCCAGTTGTCCTTCCTGGTCAAGCCCCTTTCTTTCTAGGCCCCTTCCCATCTAGCTTCCTTCTTGTCTAGACTTTTCCTTTCTAGTTCCTTCCTGTTCACTTCTTGTTCCTGTTCGGGTTCCTTCCTGCCTAGCAACTTCCTGTCCTGTTTCTCTTCCTTGTTTAAGGTTATATTTCTGTTCCAGGGCCCCATCCCCACCCCTAACAACCAAACACATCTGTGACAGGTGATTTTCCAGAGCACCCACCTATGGCAGGGCAGGATGACAAACTGTCTTCTGATTAGTGAGTGATTTGCTGGAATATGCTGCAGTTCACAGGAGCTGACTTGGCTTGGGTCAGAGTGTTAAAATTTGTCGATTTCTGCAGTTTGTGAAACTCCCCAGATCAGCACATCTGTGGCTTATTTTTCTTTGTGCCTCACCAGGCACCATCCAGCCCCTCTTCCTGTGTTCAGGGAAGAGCTGAGAGGCCCAGGTCTCTCTGCTTGTCCTCGGATTTACAAAGGATATGAAGCCCCTGCTTTCAGAAGAAGCCCTGTTCCTGCTGCTCCAACCTGATCCCTTCAGTGAGTGAGTGACTGCCCACCCTGATCTTCCCAGGAATTAAACCCTGGACACTCACATGAGTGGGCTTCTATGCACTCTAGAAAGAGGGAACTTGATTCATTCCTCAGGACCTCATATCTAAACCATAACATTCCATCCCTGGTCCCCAAAAGCTCATGCCCATTTCACAATGCAAAATATATTTAGTTCATTTCCAAGAGTCCCCATAGTCGTAGCAGTTCCAGCATTGCCTCAAAGCCCAAGTCCAAAATGTAATATGAAACTCAAGGTGAACCCTTGGATGTTTTTCCTGTAAAGATCAAAAGGGAGTTATATATATCCAGTATATAATGGCACTATAAACATTTACATTCCACAAGGCAGAAATAGGGGCATAGAAGGAAGAGATGGGATCAAAACAGGATCCCAGCTGGGCAAACAAGTCCTCTAGCTCTATGTCCAGCATCTGGGGCAGATGACGTCATGACGTTCTTTACAAAGGGCTTGTGTAGCTGTAGCTCAATGGACTTGCTGATTGAAGTCCACATGGCCTCTCTTGGCTTGTCTCTTCAGCTTTTGTTGGCAGATGTTCCAAGTTATTGGCATCTCTTAATTTTGAGGGTCTCCATAGTAGCTTTGGCTTCCTTCTCAGATCTTCACACAATGACCCCTTAGGGGCTGGCTTCAGGTATTCCAACCCTGCCACACTTTGCCTGGCTTCCTAGGCCTTCCTTTGAAATCTTGATGGAAGCTTCCATGACCCTATTACTCTAGCATCCTGTCTTCCTGCAGAACCAACACCTTGTGGTTGATGACAAGGTCTGCTACCATACTGAGCAGTAGCCAAGCCTCCTGGGACCATGGTTGAAGCAGTTTCTGAGTGTCTAGGTGAATGAGCGCAGTGAAACAACTTCCTAGGACACAGCTGTGCAAGCAGGGTGCCCCACTGGTCTCTTCTTGAAGGAAGTTTTACTTTTATGTCCTTGAGCCTGAGATGGGAGTGGTCCTTCCAGTTCCTGAGATGCCCTGAAGCTATTTTTCCTGTCGTTTCTGGCTAAAGTACTTAGCATTTCTTTTTTTTTTTTAATTTTCAAAATTTGTTCTGAAAGTTGTACATGACAGTAGAATGCAATTGTGCATTTTGATAAATCATACAAAATAGAATATAATTTGTCATTTTTCTGATTATACATGTTATAGGATCACATCAATCATGTAGTCACTATGTACATGAGGTAATAATGTCTGTTTCACTCTATTATCCTTCCTTTAGTGGCTATAATCTCTTTAACAACCACAACTTCTTTAGCCTCAGTTTTATTCATACATTTCTGGCCTAACTGCAAGTTGTCACAGTAAACTTAGACAAAAGCTCTCAGCAATATCTTGCCACTCCCTGAATGCTGTAGTACATTGAAATTTCCTCCTCCAGATTAATTAGTCAATCACCTTTAAATTCAATCTCACAGGAGGTCTCAAGACAATGGCAAACTGTAGAAACTGTGGACAGCTTCTTTGCCAGAACTTGAGTGGCCTCTAGTCCAATTTTCTTCTTCTCCTCTAAAACAGAGCATAGTCTTTACTGTCCGCAGTCCTTTCCACATTCTGGTCTTTTGAGCTTCCATCAGAATCACACATTAAGTGTTGCTTACAACATTCTAAAGCTTTTCCAGCTTGTCTCTCTAAATTTTTCAAAATTCCTCCCACAAGCCAGCAACAAACTTTTGAACCACATGGTCAGATTAGTCACAGCAACAACCTGACTTTTAATACCAATTTCTGTTTAAGTCACATTTTTGTCACTGTAACCAAAAGACCTGACAGCATCAACTTGGAGAAGGAGAAGTATATTTTGGCTCATGGTTTCAGAGGTTCAGTCCATGATTGTCAAACTCCATAGCTCTGAGTCTGAGGTGAGGCAGAACATCATGGCAGAAGGGTGTGGTGGAGGAAAGCAGTTCAGGACATGGCAATCAGAAAGCAGAAAGCTACACTCACCAGGGACAAAATATAACCCCCAAAGGCATACCCCAAATGACCTACTTCCTCCAGCTATAACCTACTGACCTATAGCTACAACACAGCTAATCCATACCAGTGGATTAATCCACTGATTCAGTTACAACTCTCATAATTGAATCATCTTACCTCTGAATATTCTTGCATTGTGTCACACATAAGCTTCTGGGGGTCATCTCATATCTAAATTATAATAATAAGACAATTGATTGACACATCATTACCACTCACAGTCCACATTTTATATTACAGTTCACTCTTGGTGTTGTACATTCTGTAGGTTTTAATAAATATATCTATCCATCATTACAGTACCATACTGAATATTTTCACTGCCCTAAAAATCCTCTGTATTTTGCCTTTTCATTCTTCCCTCCCCTAACTCCTGGTCTTTCTGCTGTCTCCATAATTCTGCCTTTTCCAGAATCACATTGTAGGTACCCTTTCCACATTGGCTTCTTTCACTAGTAATGTGAATTTAGGTTTCCTCCATGTCTTTTGATGACTTGATAACTCATTTCTTTTTAGTTCATTTCACTGACTGGATATACCATGGTCTGTTCATTCATTCACCTACTGAAGGGCATCTTGGTTGCTTTCAAGTTTGGCAATTATAAATATGGCTGCTATAAACATCCATGTGCAGGTTTTTGAGTGAGACTTTTTTGGGTAAATGCTCAGAAGTGAGATTTCTGGATTATATGGTAAAAAGTATGTCTAGTTTTCATAAAAGACTGAAAGTCCATCTTACAAAGTGTCTACACCATTTTGAATTCCCACTAGCCATGAATGAGAGTTCCTGTTGCTCCACTTCCTCACTAGCATTTTGTGTTGTCATTTTGTGTTGTTTTGGTTCTAGACTTTGACCATTCTAATAGGTATATAGTGAAGGAAAAAAAGGAAATAGAGGAAGGGAGGAAGCAAAAAAGAGGGAGAATGAGAGAGAGAGAGAGAGAGAGAGAGAGGGAGAGAAAGGAAGAGAGAGAAAGATGTGCACTTCCTATGGATACCAGTCCTCACATAGCCAGTCTCCCTCACCCCAGGCCATTCGTTACCCACCCAGGGGCAGCAGCTGTACTTTGTACTCTGGAGCAAGTATCAACTTACTTCTCCAAGAAACTGTGCTCTGTGAAGACAGTGCTTATCTATGGGTGGTGGAGGAAATGACCGAAGGGATATTTGAATGAATGGAACACATGTTTGTTGTCCCCATCCCAACCCCATGTGGACATGGGGTGACATGGCATTGCGAATGCAGGTAACATTCAGCAAATTCCCAGGGATGAATCTCCTAAAATGTTGGCATCTAGTCCAAGCTCACAGCCAAATCATGATTCGGACCACCAGTGGGGTCTGGGATCAAGAGTGAGTGTGCACTGGCAATAGCAGGCCCACTCAGCTGCTGCAGTCCAGGGCAGGGAGCTGCCAGGAGGCCTCTTACCTGAGGTCTAAATGTTTAATGGACTATTGAAGCTCATATACCATTAAATTAAATATGTTTCATCCCAATGCAACTTTGGAAAATATATACACAAGCCTCAGACGTCATCTATGTAATTCCTGGGGGTGGGGTACAATTTTGATACCCCAGGTCTATGCCCAGAGCATAATGAGAGAAGTTGGTCAGGTAGTCACTGTGTCCGGCAGGTGTGAGTATCATGAGGCCAATGCAGTTCTTTGCCATCAGACCTTTTCAGGAGCAACCAGAATCTGAGTTTTCATAAGAAAGTCATAATTCTAAAATATTGCCTTAAAAAAGTCTTTAGAGGGTATCTACAGGGGGTGGGCTTTGTTCTTGAAATTCCAGCTACAACCTTGACTTCACACCAGATCTAGACACTCCATGAACACCTGCTCTGATGTCCCCCTGAGGGAAGTCAGAAAGGCAACCTGGCCGGGGTGACCAGGACAGAGCTACGAGCACAACACAAATGCTCACAGTCCCAGTTCCTGGAAGTGCTCCCCCCAGGGAGACCAGAGAGGACTTATAAGGAGAGAGTCCTTGAGATGTCTTATCTGCAGCCCTCCTCTGACAGAGAAAGCAACAGTCGTAGGATGTTGGCCTTGGCCTTAGAGCCTGGATTCTCTCCTGCTAAGATGCAACTCCTCATCCCAGTAGAAGGGAGTATAGACTTGCTATTCTTAACATCACCGGCTGTCAGAGCCCAGAAGGTTTCAGGGAACTGTCTGCCCAACATCTGCCTTTTGTTAAGTGAGGAAGTGAAACTAGTGAAGTTAAGAAACATGGCAAAGATGCTGGGATGTCCAAGGGAGCAGCTATGTTGGTGCACAACCTCCCAGTCTGTAGGTGACCTAGTGTAGAAAGGGCTGGAGATGTAAGATGCTGCTCCAGGGCTTAAAAGGCCCATGTCAGGGTTGAGGATGGACAATTTGATTAATCCTCATGGTAGAGGCTTGACGGGAAAATCCCCAAATCTATTTTTGGCTGGTTAGGGGCATGGGCTCCATTTCAACAAATCCTGGCCTTTTTACTCCACAAGTGGCAGGGCCAGCTGTGCTTCTAGCGCTGAGCAACGCAGACCCTTCCCACTTTTAGGCAGCTTCTCCAATGGAGAATGAATCAGCTGTGGTGGTGTCAGTGCCAAGGGAGGGCAGCTTCTGCTGCGATGTTTGGGGAATGCAGGCTCTAGACCCACTGGGAGAAGCCTGCCTCAACACAGTCGGAACCTAAGACCTCCTGGGGCACTTGGCCCATCTGCAGGCACCATCAACCCCTGGCATCATTGCTGAGAACCACCATCATGACTACCCAAGAGAGAGAACACCAGGATGAGGGGTGCAGACAAGGTATGAGGTGTGCCAAGGGAGAAGAGCAGACAGGGACAGCCTATAGAAAATCCAACAGGTGAAGGTGTGGGGTGGGACGGAGAGCACCTGCCTGCAGAGGTCATGGCATCAGAGCAGAGCCTGAGGATGCCTTGTTCTGTGGAACATGTCCAGGGGTCATGGAATAGTTCTCAATGGGAAAGTTAGCATTTTACTCCTTTCAGCCCTGGCTGCCTTGGCTGCTGGCTAGTCTACATAAAAGCAAAGCTACCCGTCGTCTTTCTACAGAAACTAGAACATGCTGCTATTCTGTGTAAGTGAAGTGGAAAAAATATATAATTCATCTCTGACTCACGATTGTTTGACTTAAAAATCTCCCACTTCATGATGGTGGAGAAGCAATATTCATTCTGTAGGAACTGTATTTCAAATTTTGAATTTGGATCTTTTCCTTGGCTATGATAGGTGGTCAGATCCTGTCACCATGCTGGGTGGTGACTGCCACTGCTGCTTCCAGCCAGTCACATGATCACAAGGGGAAAGTATAGATACTCTGCAGTGTCTTATGTGGTTGAGCTATGATGTTCGTTAGGTTAAGTGTAATAGACGCATTTTCTAGTTACAATGTTTTCAACTTATGGGTTTATCCGGTAATTCCAGAAGCATTTGTTCATGTCAAACACCTGCAAAGAGGATGTGGAAGTGCTTTCCACGGAGGGTGAGGAAGAGAAACAACCTGCTACCCATGGCTCTGGTACCTCCCTGGAGTGAGGTCTGTGCTTAGCTATCTCTCCTTCTTTGGCCCCAGGATGAGTGGGTTTGTCTAAATGACAGAGGGGCTTCAGGGAGTAAGTAGGGTATTCACAGCTCTGGCCACTGTCCTGGACAGAAAAAGGCTGGAAGCCTGCTCCCCTTCCCCCAACAAACTGAGACTTCCTTGAAGGTCAGTTGTCTCTTTTCCAATGGAAATTGCACCAGTCCTAACCCTCCCAGGGTCTCACACGGGCCTCACTCCCAGGATGACCTGGTTCATCAAATTGGGTTGAGCCTAGCAATGATTTTATTGAATCCCCAGAAAACCTGTCTCCAAAAGCTCTATGCCTCTCAAGTCCTAGGAGAGAACTATTTTTAGTGAATGTTTTGTTTCCTAAGGTGCATGACTGTGGTATAAAGCCAGCTGGGGGTTCATCTAATCAAGATGCACTTGAGAGTGTTTATGCTAATCCCCGCCACCAACCCCATTATTGGGGGAATGAACCCCTTATCTCCCACCACCACTTCTGGCTGTGCATGTCCCAGCCTGGGAGAAAGCAGGCACCTTGCCTGCAGGGCCACCGTCCACACTGGCCTCTCCAGTCCCATCCTGTGCCTTCTGCTTCCTTTAAATAAACCTTCTTATAGGGGCTTATCCCTGGAGGGGCCTCAAGAAAACCTTGCTCACACCAACTCACACCTTTTACATCTTTTTACAAATGTGTGGACTGTTGAGTGATAGCCATCGATAGACACACACACACACACACACTGCAGTTCTTTTTATGTCCTCTTCTTATGTCTTAGCAAAAATCCGATGAAGACAGTTTAGAGAGAATCCTCCCAGTGTCAACATCTGGTCAGGTTTCTTGTCCCCCACGTGATGTCTGATCACTATGGGCTGGCTTCAGTGAGAATCCTGTTAGGGCAATTTAACCAGAATCCTCCTGATGTCAGTCCTAGTCATTTTCCATCTACTGTTCTCCCCCACCCGCAATCCGCTCTTTGACTGAAAATCCCTCCTTGTCCTTGCTGTGTTCAGAAGCAAGCCGAGCTCTCTACACAAGGTTCTTTTCCCCTGATCATAATCCTGAATAATATCTGTTTTTACCACTTTAACTGCTATCCATCCAGCTCTTTGCCTGCTGTTAGAGAGACATAGTTTCCCCTGAGCAACTGCTGTGCCTTTTTGCTCAAAAGCAGGTGATTCCAACACTGATTCTCCAGCCCCAGCTGGGTGTCCTACAATTCAATTCAAATTGGACACCAACCACCTGGAGGGAGAGCAGACTGCTCAGGTTAAAAGGCAAGATCTCCAACAAGAGTTCCCCTGCCTCAGACACCAGCCTTAAGGGAGGTCTCTACTTCTGCCCACACACAACTGAAGATTCAAGTTCCCACAACTCTGCTCATGTTCACTAATTAAAAAAAAAAAACTCAAAGAACACAAGACTCAGCTATATTTGTGATGATAACTTTGTTATGATGGATAAGGATAAACAGACAGGTGGACAGGTGTAGGGTCAGGTCCAGAAGGTCCTGAGCACAGGAGCTTCATGGAGTTGGGGTACACTGCTCTCACCTATGTGTTCATCAGCCAGGAAACTCCTAGTTTGATGTTCAGGTTTTTTGTTTAGGTTTCATTATAGGTCATGAGCGATTAAATCACTGACTAGGTGCTTAAACTCAGTTTCTAGCCCTTCCCCTCCCCAGATAGGGGTCTGAGTTGAAAGTTTCAACTTAATTGTGGGATTGGTCTTTCTAGCCACCTGCCCCCATCCTGGCACAACCAAGATAAAACACTCCTGTCATTAGGAAATTCTAGGACCCTTAGAGCTCTGTGCCAGACATGAGGAACAAAGACCAGATATCCTTTATTATTTTACCATAGCTTGAGAAAGAGGTGTGGTATAAAGAAATTGAATACACTAGTTGTTTTAGTCAGCTTTTTCACTGCTGTGACTAAAGGACCCGACCAGGACAACTGTAGAGGAGGAAAGGTTTATTCAAGGGAGCAGGGTTTCTGGGGTCTTAGTCCATAGAAGGCCAGCTCTATTCCTCAGTCTTGAGGTGAGGCAGAACATCATGGTGGAAGAGTGTGACAGAGAGAAGCAGCTCACATCACAATCAGGAAGCAGAGACTCTGTGCTCTGCTTCAGATACAGAATATATACCCCATAACCACACCCCAATTCCCACCTCCTCCAGCCACACCCTACCACTTCAGTTACCACTCAGTTAATCCCTATCAGGGATTAAATCACTGATTGAGTTAAGACTCTTAAAACCCAATCATTTCTCCTCTGAACCTTCTTGCATTGTCTTACATGTGAGCTTTTGGGGGACACCTCACATCCAAACCATAACACTAGTTTATTTCTTTATTTCCATTTTTTTTCTCTTTCTCCCTCCTTTCCTTCCTTCCTTCCTTCCTTCCTTCCTTCCTTCCTACATGAGGCTTTGAAAACGAAGTCAATTGTCCTGATTTGGGAGTTATGAAGGGTGAATTAGTGTCGATTCATATAAAGAAGTTTGAGTGGGCCGCTGGTTTAACACTGTATGAAATAGCTTGTGAAAATTTAAATTGCCTTCATAGAAGAAAATTTTCTAGGAAACTGAGACATGACTCACCACCATGCTCTGCACAAGAAAATGAAGGTCACAGAACTCCTATCTCATTGATATAAGCTGAGCTGTGTCCTCTAAAATCCGCATGCTCAAGCCCAGGACCTCAGAACATAACCGAACTCAGAGAAAGTGTCTTTAAAGAGATGAAAAAGTTAAGATGAGGTCACTAGGGTGGGCCCTAATCCCATATGACAATGTCCTTATAAGAAGAGGAGATGAGGACACAGACACACAGAGTGGTGGCCATGCAAGGACACAGGAAAAAGAAACCAAACCAAGCCAAGGAGAGAGAAACTAACCCTGCTGATTCCCTGATCTGGGGTTTCCAGTCCCCAGGATTGGGAGAAGATATAGTCTTGTGGTTGAAACCCCCAGCGTGCGGATTTGTTGTGGCAGTCCAAATAGATGATTACTCTGATCAACTGTTCTGTGGCCCAAACACATGACACACGTTCCCAGGCAGAACAGGGTTTGCTGTCACTACACATTAGATGTTTTCACCATCCTGCTGTTGATGGTGTGGTTCCTCCTCCAGGAGAAGAGTGTGACATGACCTGCATGGGTGGTATAGCTGCCACTTGAGGACAGTTTCCAAGCACCAGGAGCACCAACCCAGAGAGAATATCCTCAGCCATCAGACCGCCTGCAGACAGACTCAGAGCAGAATGTTCTAGTTGCTCCCAGGGGGTACAATGAGAACCACGAGGACAGACCCACAGGAAAGCAGATTTGACAAAACTGTAGGAATGCTTTCTCATACACAGAGCTGCTCCACAGTGAAATTGCTCCTTGGTAAGATGGTGTCCTCCCAGGACAGGAATTCGAGCTGCTTGGTGATCATCCAGTTGGCAGGCTACTGAGCTGGTCCTGTGTGGGGGATGGCCGTCTGTGTCTGAGGGTCTACGGCTTGACCTTTACATCCTCCTCCCACTTCTGTGGGCTTAGAGATGTGATTTACATTGGTTCATTCTTTTTTTTTTAAGTATTTTTTTAATTGTCAATGGACCTTTATTTATTTAATTTATTCATTGTGGTTCTGAGGATTGAACCCAGGGCCTCACTCATGCCAGGCAAGCACTCCACCACTGAGCCACAACTCCAGTTCATTTGGAGATAATATAATGGTGAGTATATATTATAGTTCTATATGTTTTTAACTTTTCTTATTCCCATGTGTTTTTAAGATTCCATACTATGTTTACTTTTTTTTAATTTATTTTTTTATTTGCTCTATGTTTACTTTTAATTTTTAAGTATTTCTGGCTTCCAACAAACCACCTCTGAATTCCAGAAACACAAAATGATTCATTCACAACACTTAATGTTTAAAGTTTTCTTTGTTCTCTGACTTCTTCCTCTGTTTCTATAATCCCTGAAGGGGAATATGAGATTACATTTCAATGTGATTAAAGCTCTGGAATATAGTCAGCAGTTTCCTATAGGTAATTTTCACTAGAATCAAATCTAGAAGGAGTTATCATTAAAAAAAATGATGCTAATGAGGATATTTGTATTTTTATTTTTGATTAGCGATTACTTGACTTCTGAACGTTCAGTACTGAGATTTCCCATGTTACTCAAAGTGCCCTATCCCAACCCTTCTGATGCCGAGACTGGGGAAACCAGTTTCCTGCACTGATTATCAATTTTGTTTTGACTCTCCTCTAGTTAGCAAGAATCTGTCTATCTAACCTCAATGTCTGGCAGAGACTTTGTGTTTGGAGGACACATCTGAGGCTTTAACAGAGAGCAATTTGGTAGGTGTGATCTTTAGTAGCACCTGCCCAGCCCTGATTGCTTTCTTTCCTAGACAGATTCTATGGCTGTTGGATTATTAATCATGTGTATCCACATCACTATACTTTATGGCTCAGTGTCTATCAGTATGTTTGGATTCTTATGTCACTTTTGTTATTTTCAGAACTACCTTGCCAACTTATAAATAAGATCTTCCCAGAGTCGCCATCCCTGCCCACCTTATTGATGCACTCCCTTTCCTACTTATTGATTCAATAATTGTATCTTTATATGATATGAAAGGCAGTCTACCTGACATGCCACTTACTCTCCTTTCTAAAAATTATCTTTGATATGTCAAAGATCGATATCTTCAATAGATGTGCAAATTAGCCTATCTGATCATTACACATTCTATACATGTATTGAAACACCACACTGATCCCCTTAAACATACACAATGACTATGTGTAAGTTAAAAATATTAAAAATAAAAGAAAATAAATATAAATTTCTTTGATCAACTCAATTATTTATTTTTACAAATAAGCTTTCAGATGAGCTAGTTAAATTCAAAAAAAGAAAAAGAAACAAAACTCATTACAATTTTCTTTGAACATTCATTAAATGTACATATGAAATAAATCCCAGGAATAGCATGTAGGAAAAGATGGATTGTATTGTCAGTGATGCTGGGACAACTGGCTGGTTATCTTGTAAAGCTGGAATTCATGACTAACTCACAACATCAGCACAGATGTCATAATGATAAAGGTTCAAATGTAAAGAGAAAACAAAACGGGTGGAGCTGCAGTTCCAGGAAGGCTAGAGGAAGCACACTCTGTTTGTCTCTTCCATCAGATACAGCTTGGAATCCTGGACAGAGCATATGGAACAGTGACACAGAACCCTGAAATGTCAATAAAGAAGATGGATTGGGAAGTAGAGGAGAATATGAAGTGTCATGGAGCCTGTGGTAGGCTCCGGTTATCCTTTCATCCTTGGTATCCCCAGTCACAGCCAAGAGGTGGCACTAACATGGGCAGGGAGCTTCAGGAGAAATCTCCAGCTCTGGCTAAAGAGTAGGAAAAAGAACCTACCACACAGAAAGAGTGGCTGAAATCTTTCCTATCCCCCTTTTATTTTCTCTATCCTCTGGGGCTCTAGTCCCTAGGCAGTCCTACAATGTCAGAAGCTTAGGAAACACAGCAGCAGAAAGGGTCCCCAGATACTTAAAACTCTGGAGAAGGGAACCTCCCTCCAAAACCAGAGGAGCAGGTGTCCCAAGAGGGTGGAGCAAATGCCTGTTGCCTCTTTTATCTCTTTGTCCTCCCACGCCTTGTCCCAGGATGCAGGTGCTTTCAACAGAGGTGCTTGATAAGTAGAAGAACTAAAGCACCACACCCCACAGTAGGGTCACCAGGGAATTTGAAATTGCCAGGGAAATTATTAAAAATGGAGGGATTCAGCCCTGGTGTGGTGGCACACACCTATAACCCCAGCAACTTGGGAGGCTGAGGCAGGAGGATTGCCAGTTCAAAGCCAACCTCAGCAACTTAGTGAGGCCCTAAGCAACTTAGAAAGACCCTGTCTCAAAGGGGTTGGGGATGTGGCTCAGTGGTTAAGTGCACCTGGGTTAAATTCCTGGTACCAAAAAGTAAAATTAATATTAAAAAATAAATTAAAAAAGGAGGATCCATAAAATTGTTTGTGAACTTTATGAAACCCTGGGTTTATACCCATGCAGTGCCTATGTGAACCTGACTCAAAACAACATACAGAAGGTTTTGAGATCTGAACTATGGAGTCAAACACCACCCAGAACCTAGCTTGGCCAGTTGGGGACCTACAGGCAGGGCAGACCGGAACAGCACTGCAGAGACTGAGAAAGTAGAACTGGCACTGAGACCATGATCCACAGAAGGCCTGTTGGAACTTATAGTCTGAACCACATATTCAGGATACAATCTAAAATTATTCTGCATACAAAGAACTGGAAAAAATATTAACTTGTGTAGGAAAAGATAATCAACAGAAGCTGATGTGGCAATGACAGAAATGGTGACATTATCAGAAAAAGACTTTAAAACTGTTATAAAAATGTTCCAAGAAGTAACAGCAAACAATATTGAAACAAAGGCAAAATAGAAACTCTCAGAAGAGTAATAGAATATACAAAGGAGAACTGGATGAGAATTGTAGACCTAAAAATACTCAATAGCCAAAGTTAAAAAAAAAAAAAAGTACTACAGGTAGCAGAAAGGAAAGGAGAGGGGAATAAAAAAAGACAAAGAAGGCAGTACTAGAACTTCAGTGACCTGTGGGACAATGCTAAAATGTCTTGCATTTTTGTCTTATGGTTCCCAGAAGCAAAGATAAAAGAAGATTGTACAGAAAATGTATTCGAACATAGAATGATGAAAGATATACCAAATTTGGCAGAAGACCTGAATCTGCAGACTTAAGTTCAGTAAGCTGTAAGCAGGGAAAATCCACAGAAGTTCAACAGATATTTAAAGATGCTAAAGTCAAAGGAAAAGTCTTGAAAGCACTTGTTGAAAAATGATGGCATACGTACAGGGGAACGATGGCTGAAATGATTGTGGATTCTCCTCAAGAGAACCCTGGAGATCAGAAAGAGGGGAAAAGGCGTTTAAAGAACTATATCCACCAATCCATAATTTTACACCCAGAGAGAAAATATCCTTCAGAAATGAGGATTAAATATAGATATTCTTAGATGGAGGAAAACTAAGAAAATTGAATGCAAGCAGATCTGTTCTAATAGAATCACTAAAGAAAGTCATTTAGATGGAAAGGAAAAGTTACCAGAGGGACTGGAGCATCAGGAATGAAGGAAGAGCAACAAAAATGGTCAATATCTGGATAAATATAAGAGCTTGTTCTTCTCCTGAATCCATTAAAATGTATTGATAATTGAAAGCAAAATTTATAACACTGCTTAGTACAGTCATCAATGTATGTAGATAAAATTTGTAAAACCACCACATAGAGGGAAAGATAATGGGGTTTCTACTGATAAAGATTCTATCTTCCACTTGAAGCAGTAAAATATGGATTGTAAGTTGATTGGGACAAGTTATGTTGCATATTGTAATCCTGAGAGAAATCACTACAAAAAATATATATAAAGGATATGAGCAAAACCACAATGGACACATTGAAATGGATTACTAAAAATGTTCAAATAATCCACAAAAGGAGGAAAGGGAGGACAGAATGAAGAAATAAAATGGTGGACTTAAAAATCTAAACTCAGTAATAATTAGATAAAATATAAGTAGTCAAAGTATACTAATTGAATGATGGAGAATGGATGGATTAAAAAAGCAATTCAATTTTGTTATTTGGAAGAAACTTACATCACATACAATGGTAGAGTTAGATTAAATGTGGAATGCTGGAAAATGATATAGTATGAAAACTCTGATTAGGAAGGAGAATGGCTATATTATTATCAGACAAAATAGACTTCATAATAAAGAATAATCCTAGGGATAAAGCATGCTATTACATAATAATAAAAGGGTCAATTTTCCAATAAAGCATAATAATCTTAAATGTGTATGCACTTAAAATTATAGAAATGAAAAAATATGGAACAAAAATGAGAAATAGATAACTCCACAATTATATATGGCAATTTCAACCTTCTTCTCTCAGTCACTCATAAAACAGACAGAAAATTCAGGAAGAATATAGAAGAATTGAACTACACAACCAACCAACTACATCTAATTGACGTATGAAGCACTCTATCACAAAACAAGAAGCCACAATCTTTTTCAGTGAACATTAAATATTCACTACAAAATACCATATCCTGGGTCAAAATTAAACCTTAACACATTTAAGAGAATTGAAACCATGCAAAGGATGCTTTCTGTATAAAATGAAATTAAAACAGAAATCAAAAATGGAAAGAAGAGAGTCTCCAAGTACTAATTGAACATGTCTATAAATCATCCATGAATCAAAGGGAAAGTCTCAAGGAAAACAGGGAAGTATTTTATACTGAACAAACATTAAAATATATCAAAATTTATAGGATGCAGATAAACTAGTTCTTGGAGGGAAATTTATTCCATTTAAGCTTACGTTAAAAAAGAAGAGAGGTCTCAAATTAATATCTAATCTTTCACATTAGGAAACTAGAAAATGATAAACAAAAACCTCAAAAGCCAGCATTTTTAGTTAATATTTATACCATTTGCAAAAATTTGAACTTCTCCTCTCCAATGTTGACACTTTGTTTATCCTCTTTTCATTACTTTGATTAGAATACTCAGGAAAAATCCAAAATTTATTAGGAATGGCAAGTGTTCTTATCTGATCTTTGATTTTAATAGATATACCTCCAATGTATCACCATAAAGTGAAATGTTAGATAATCATTGAAATGGATTCTTCTTCATTATGCTAGGTAATGCCTTTATTCTATCCCGAGTTCAAGAAAAATTTTAAAAATTAAAAAGTTAACCAATTTGACTTATATATTATTTATTTTAAATGGAATACAGTTAAATGAAGCACAATTGTAATATTCTTTCTTCTTAAGAGATAGTGATATTTTTATCTTGGAGAAGGAGGAGAAAAAGGGAAATGGGATATGAATGGGAACAGAAGATAGCTGGTTATATTTGCAGAAAAGATTTTTTAAAAATAATTATGATTAACTTTGTGATTAAACTTGGTAAAAGTCCATTGTTGCTATGAGGACATAGAGAATCATCCCCCCCCCAAAATGTACATTTTCCTTTAGGAAAATTTCAAAATCAAAAGAACAACATATAAAATCTGACTGAAAATGAAGGAAAAGCCCATTCATAAATATTATTACAGTATCATCAATGCAATCTATATATTCTTAGTACTACAAAAGGTAATACTAACCATCTTCTTAACTTATTTTTCTGTTAACTCTTTAGAGTGGATAAAATCAAACATGTTTCAAAAATAATCTATGTAATAGAAAAAAAGCTTTAGGAAATTAAATACATGGTACAAAGAAAAGACTCTGTCCCATCCCAAGCATAACCAACTTCATCTGCCTCACCACACTGTTGTCTGCAATGCAGAGGGCAAAGATGGATATGGGAGCACTCACTGCCAAGAGCATCAGGCTGACCAGCCTGAACCTTGTGTGGTGGCTGAAGGAGGAGCCTGCTGTAGCAGGTGCTTCCTGCTGGGAAACCATGTAGTTGGAAACTTCCAGAATGGTTGCAGAGGGAATTAGTCAGCTCAGGCTGTCAAAACAAAACTCCACAGACTGGGTGACTTACACAACAGACATTTGTTTCTCCCAGCTCTGGAATCAAGGTTTTACAAATTTTGTTCCTGGTGAGGGCTTTCTTCCTGGCTTGCAGACAACTGACTCCCTGGGGAGTCCTCACATAGTGGAAAGAAACAGAGGGAACTCTGGATGCCTTCTTTTCCTTATAAGGGCACTAATGCCACTGTGGGACCCCATCCTCATTTAACCCTAATTACCTTCCAAAGGCCCTATCTCCAAATACCATCACATTGAGGGTTGGAGCTTCAACCTAAGGGGTTTGGGGAAGGGGAACAATGAAGTGCAGGCCCAGAATAAAGATGCATAAGGAATGCAGGGTTGGGGTTGTATTGTGTTTTGTGAGATGTTTTGTCAAACCCAGACCTGAAACCAACAGATTCTGAGTCAATGGTCATGCAAGATGGACATGAGATAGTTGTTTTTTGGCAATTCTTGATATGCAGATGTATTTGCTAGAGCTGCCATGAAATTTAGGCGGCCTAAAATAATACTTCTATTCTCTCACAGATCTGGAGGCCAGATTAAGCTGTAGGCAGGGCCTCAGACTCTCCAGAGACCATAGGAAAGGATTCTCCCTGCCTCTTCCAGTTTCTGCTGGCTTTGCAATGGGCATTTTGTAGTCTCTGAGCAGCATTCTAGAGGAAAGGGGAGTGGGGTGGATAGTAGGCCCTCCTGGCAGGCAGATGCCTTGCCTGGTAGGCAGTGGAGTGGTAGGTGTCTGGGAACAGTGGATAATCCCATGGCCAGCACTTAGGACTCAGGAAGGCATGGGTGCAAGATGAAGCTGGAGTGCCCAGGACCATGCAGCTGATAGGGATGG
This sequence comes from Glaucomys volans, assembly GCA_020662805.1. Taxonomy (NCBI): domain Eukaryota; kingdom Metazoa; phylum Chordata; class Mammalia; order Rodentia; family Sciuridae; genus Glaucomys; species Glaucomys volans. The sequence goes on from JAJEJO010000362.1 coordinate 303,017, forward strand.
AGTTTGCACATAGATCTAGGCAGGAGGCTTTTCTGAGAAGTCTAACCCCAGGTTGGAGCTGTAGCTCACCATGCCTGGTAGGGAGCAGCTGGGAGGGAAGAAAGAGATTCCTAGTAGAGGGGTTATTTGGCAGGGGGTAGGGTAAGATTTGGTTTGTCTAGATGAGAGTTGGAGAGGGTTAAAGTTGGGCTATGACAGCAGAGTAAAGGGATGAGGCAACAGGTGGCAGAGCCATCTGGGAAGCACGACCTGGGATGATTTGTCCAGGATTTGTGACAGGGGAGGGAGAGAGGGAGGTGAAGGGAGGGAATGCAGGGGATAGGTAGGTAACAGGGGCAGAGACACCATGGGGGTGGTGGTAGAATCATCATGAGATCAACTCAACCTTTCCATCAACCCATGGCAGGTACTGAGACCCCTGCCCTTCCACCCATCTCTTGTTGATGGCAGTGGCCCTGCTCTTTGCTGCATCCCAAGAGGGGCCATGTGGGACTGAGGACCTGCCCCTCACCCCAAATGAAACACCTCCACGGGATACATGAGTTTTCGTATGATGCTACCATTGATCTTTGCTTTGGGGAGGCATTGCCCTGGGACTGCACTTCTCTCTGGCTCCCTTCCTGGCTTGCTTCCTTCTTCCCAGGTGATTGCCCTGACAAGCTTCCCCTGCGCAGGTCTCCATGGCAGAGTTTGGGTTAGGGACTGACAATCAGCACCAGAGCCTGGTAGTAATAGCAACTCCCCGGAATTTGGTGAGGACAAACCAAGGAGATGTTTGTAGGACCCTGAATAGCCCCTGCAGGTGGCTGTCATTTTACAGGTGGAACTTTGGAGTTGGCAGGTGAATATTTGGGGGAGACAAGGAGTGAGGTCTAAATAAGAAGTAGAGACTCCCTCCTCATCACCTAGAGTGGGCAGATTGCTTAATCTCCCAGGTGGCAAAGAACACGAAGCCACTGATTTCCTTTCTTCACTGTAGATTTGCAAAAGCAAGGCGAGGGCGAGCGGGCAACTGTGTTGGAGCATGCAGGGTGCAGGGGAGGCCAGAATTAGACTGCAGGTGGCCACAGAACGGAGGCCAGCGGAAAGTGGATGCCAAATGCAACATGGGGATGTTAAAAAATACACACTTAATTGCTACAGAAAGTGCTGTGAGAATCAGAACTATATTTGGATTGGAATGGCTTATTGGCAAAATATTGCAGCAGATGCTTGAAGGAGGTTTAATTGGAGGAGGCTGCCGGCTCAGATTCCAGAGATTCTGTGTCTGATGAGATTTAGGTTTTGCAAAATATAACGTCTTTTAAAAGGTTGAGAGCTACCATATAAACCATTTATAGTTGTTAAAGCAGCATTTTCTTTTAAAAATAGTTTGAAATGATCTTTAATGACTGGAAAAGAAAAGTGGTTTCTGGGAGTGGGTGAAGGAAAAAGAATGACTACAAATGACGTACTCTATGTCATTATTTAATTTACCCTTCACACTGAAACCCCTGAAAATTAAATAATTTTCTTTTCCCTTTCAAAATAAATTAGGCATCACAGAGATTCAGTGAAGAAAATTGATTCTATCATTTCTAATGAGGATGAAACATTGCTTGAGAGCCATAACATTTTCAAGACCCATTTGCACACATCCTTATAGGATATCACAGCAAAGATTGTGTTGTCTGCCCCACCCCTCTCCTCTAAGAATTGCCTTGTCACCCTCAGAGATCACTTCCCTCCCAGTGATTTTCTGCTTGACCCAAATCACAGTCACAATTGGTTGGACTATGGGGAGGTCACCTGTCCAAAAGTACACTCTGATTTTTTTTTCTGCTGGGTATAGAGAAAGGAGACAGAGGTCAATGGCAACTAGGCAGTAATGTTGCGTAAGTAAAATGTAAATTCAGGGCTGAGACATCCTTTTCAGCCCTCCACTGGCTCTGAGAAGCAGAGAAAAATATTGCAGAGAGAAAAGAGTCAAACACGTGTGCAAAGAGGAGAGCTGAGAGGTGGAGAAGGGATAAATGCTCCTGGGTTCTGGCTTCTCTTTCTTGCCAGTTACCATCCATTCCTAGGACATCACTGAGTCTCATCTTTGAGAAACCCCACTTACTAGAATAATTTCTCCTAAATTTTTTTCAAGTTGAGTTCTAGAACTTTCAAAGAAATTCTTTTTTTTTTTTTTTTTTTTTTT
>JAJEJO010000362.1:305298-344869 GCA_020662805.1 Glaucomys volans
TTTTTTTTTGGTACTGGGGATTGCACCTAGGGGAACTCCACCACTGAGCCACATCCCCAGCCCTATTTTGTATTTTATTTAGAGACAGGGTCTCACTGAGTTGCTTAGGGCCTCGCTAAGTTGCTGAGGCTGGCTTTGAACTCGCGATCTTCCTGCCTCAGCCTCCCAGGTGCTGGGATTACAGGCGTGCACCACCATGCCTGGCTACCAAAGAAATTCTTAACTAAGGTAGACTTTTTTTTTTTTTTTTTTGCAATGGGTGGGGCTTATAGACACAGACTCTAGGAGGATTGGGGAGACCTGTGATCCATCTCTGATGGCATGAGCAGCCATCAGCCTCACCATGAGGTGGTGAAGTAAAGACTTGGGCTGTATCAGAGCAAGGCGTGCTGGTTCCTCCAACAGCCTTCAGGAAAATAGATAGGGGAGGACAAAGACACTAAATTGAAGAATGTAAGAGAATAGCAAGGACTATTCATGTTCAGATCCAACAGGTACCCCAACAAACCAAAGCAGCTGAATTCCTTGCTTACCCCTTCCTGCAGAAGAAGTTCAGGCAGATAGTTAAAAATGGGATCCTGAGGCTGGAATGTCATATGCTGTAATGCTTGTAGATCTTAGGGGTCCCTAACTCTCAGGTTTCTCCAAAGCCCCCTCTTGCTGACCTGTGTCACAGTCAGCTTCTTGGAACTCCACTCGCAACAGTGATTCAAGGCCATCAGAACTTCCAGTGTGCCACAGAGTGATGTGGAAGCCTTGTTAAAGCTCTGATTGCTTGGGTCCCTTCAAACTTTCTGTTTCAGGAGGTCTGGGGCACAGTCCTGAAATTTGCATTTGTAACAAGTTGCTGATGTTGCTTATCTGATGACCACATTTGAGATCTACTGCTCTACAGAAATGTAACAAAGCTTCTGAGTTGTAAATAGCAACAAAACTGATTAGCAGGCTAACAGCTTCTAGTAGCAAGGAGACATTCTAGGAGGAAATGGAGAAGAAAGTTGTTCTTCTGTCTTGTCCAGGGTCTGAGTAGGAGGGCAATCAAAAATGGAGCATAGAATCTAGGTGGGCCCCTCCGGGATGGTCTAGCCCTAAGTTTAGAAATTCACAAAACAAGAAGGATTTTCTTTCTAATATAATAAACACACACTTTTCTTAGGCATACAGATTCCTGATTCTTTTTTCTATATGCCCTTGTAATACTACCCAAACGAAGAATGAGAGATCATTTTCCTTTCTCATATCACATCCATGTTTCTTCTTGTTTCATCTCTTTTTTGTTTTGTTTTTTGTAGTGCTGGGGATTGAACCCAGGGCCTTAGTGTTTGCTAGGCAAGCACTCTACCAACTGAGCTATATCCCCAGCACTTGTTTCATCTCTTAAAGGTAACCGTGGCAAGCTCTATATCACCAACAATTAGTTGTGATTGTTCTTGAAACTTTCAGGAATGGAAGCATACAGAAAGTGCTCTTCATGCCTGTCTTCTTTTGCTCAATGTAATCTTTTTATTTATTTTTTCGTAGCTGTAGATGGACAGAATGCCTTTATTTTATGTTTGTCTTTATGTGGTGCTAAGAATCGAACCCAGTGCCTCGCACGTGCTAGGCAAGCACTCTGCCATTGAGCTACAGCCCCAGCCCTTCCATGTAATCTTATAAGATTCATCCATGTATTGCAGGTGCCAGTACCTTAATCTTGTTTTTGAAGATGTGCTGTGTTGACTTTTTAACAACATGAAATCATTGTAGATGGACAAGAAATTGCAAAAATAGTGCAGATAGGTCTCCTGTATCCTCCTGCTGTTTTCCCTGCTTACTTCCTACCTGCCTGTAGATCAATATCAAAATCAGGTGGTTGCCCCTAGCAAAATGAGTGTGTGTATCATTCTGTGTCATTTTATCACATATGCAGATTCATGCAAACATCACTAAAACCAAATTGCAGAATGTTCAATTATGACAACATCCTCTGCACCATCCCTCTTTAGACACACCTTCTCTTCTCTACTACCTTCCTTAACATTTGGTAACCACTGAGTGGTTCCTCATCTCTACAAGAATTACATGCATGGGGGCTGGGGATATAGCTCAGTTGGTAGAGTGCCTGCCTCATAAGCATAAGGCCCTGGGTTCAATTCCCAGCACTGAAAAAAAAAAAAAGAATTGTGTGTGTGTGTTTTTGTGTATATTTTATATACTCTGCTTAGTATTATAGAAATGGCATAACGCAGAATGTGACCTTTGGTTGCCTTTTATCCACTCAGCACCTTGCACCTGAGATCTTGCCCATTTGCCATGTATCAGTGTTGCATTCCTTTTACTACTGAGTAATATTCCATGAGACAGATGAACTGCAGTTTATGTCACGGTTCACCTGTTGAAGGACATTTTGGTTGTTTCCACTTTGAGAATATTACATATAAAGCTGATATTCTCATACTAATTTAAGTTTTCATTTCTCTGGGATAAATGCCTAAGAGTATAATTATTAGGTTGTGGATGCAAGTACATGTTTAGTTTTCAAAGAAACTACCAGACCATTTTTCACAATGGCTGTACCATTTTACATTCCCATCAGTAATATGAGAGGTCCAGTTTGTCTACATCCTCACCAGTGTTTGATACCATCACTCTTTTAGCCATTCAGACAGGTGGTAAGTGACATTTTCTTGTGGTCTTGATTTAAAATATTTTTTACTAGTGGCTGAAAATATTGAAAATCTATTTTTGTGCTGATTTGCCCTTTGAATATCCTCTTCCATGATTCTATCTTCGTCTTTTGATCCTTTTTCTTTGCTGAGTTTTGACATAATAGTTCTTTACATAATCTAGAGACTAGTCTTTGTCAGATATGTGGTTGCAAAGGTTTCTTTCCTGGTTTGTAGCTTGTCTTTTAATCCATTGCACAGAGTCTTTTGCAGAGCCAAGGTTTTTATTTGTTTACTTATTTATTTTGCAGTGCTGGGGACTGAAACCAGTGCCACATGCATGCTAAGCAAGCACTCTATACGGAGCTACAACTCAACCAAAAATAGTTTTATACTTTAATTTGAGTCTGTGGTCTATATTGAGTTAATTATAAGGCATGGGATGTGAGATTTAGGTCAAGGTTTATTATTATTGTTGTTATTTGCCTGTGGTTGTACAATTACTCTGGCAGCATTTGTTGATAGTTCTTTCCTTCCTCCAATGAATTGCTTTGACATCTTTCTCAAACATTGGTTGGCTGTGCTTGAGTGGTTCTATTTCTGGGCTCTCTATTCTGTTCCTTGATCTATGTGTCTATCTTTTTGTGAATACCACAACATCTTCATTTCTGTAGCTATATAAGTCTAAGTCATTCAGGAAGAGTAACTCCTCACATTTTATTCTTATCAAACTTGTTTTGTCTCTTTTGGTTCCTTGGCCTTCCCATCTTGCCTGCATCTACAAATAGTCTTGCTGGGATTTTAAAAGAGTTACATTAAACTCTTATCAATAGAGGAGGAGTAATATCTTTACTATAGTAAGTTTTCCAATGCAAAACACTTTGTCTCTCCATTCATTTAGGTCTTCTTTCATCAGAATTTTGTCGTTTTCAACATACAAGTTCTGTATAGGTTTCATTATATTTACATATAAGCATTTCATTTTTGAGCCATTATAATCAGCACTGCAGTTTGAATTTTTTCCATGTGTTCATTGTTAGTACAGAGAAACACAATTGATTTTGTACTTGATTTCTAGCTTTTTAAAATATAATTGTAATTTTCTAGATAGAGAATCATGTCACCTGCAAGTAAAAACAATTTTATTTCTTCCCATTCTAATTCTCATGACTTTTAATTTCCTTTTCTCTGGGAACAGAGCTAGGTGTCTGCCCAGAGGTGTCATCCAGGAAGCACTTTTCAAGGTACAAGCGAGCTGAGATTGTCTCAGGTGGAGTGGGGGGATAGCAGCAGGGGGTCATATTGAAAAGGTGGGTAAAACCTATCACATGAGCCATCCTATGTGGTCTGCAGTCACAGGCTGTACGGAGGCATTGGATAGTGTTAAGCACAAGAGTGACACACCCATATTTGCATTTTGAATATTTAAGTTGATGACTGTGGGGCAAGCATGTTAGAGAGGACGGACCACAGGCAGGGAGAGGTGGCTTCGCGAAGAGACTTGCCCTTCCTGGAAGAGATGTGGAAGCAGGGACAAAGAGACCCGAGAGGTCCCTACATAGGGTTATCTAGTTAGGCATCTGATTGGGTTTAGAAAAAGCAAACCAATTAGGTAAGTCCCAGGATATTTTCTTGGTGATTGCGTAGGTGGAGAAGTAATTTAAGTAAACTAAGATCAAAGTGATAGGATTTTAAGAAGAAACAGGGAGAACTCAGTGTTGAACAGGCTGAGTTTGAGATGAACAGATGAGGGTCTTTAGATCCGTTGGCATGGAGCCAAGCAGAGTAAATTGTCTTCATGGTTGTTGGATTTTATTTTATGTCTCTCCTAACCCAGCTATAAAGATGTATAAAACATGTGTGAATGAACAGACTGGAAACAACAAATGCAGTGAAACTCATGGTGCAAGGTCAGTGTGTGAGTCCTGTAAGACGAATGGGCGTCACGCTCTCTTGTTCTTGGAATAGCCACATAATCTGTTCAGTGAAGTGTCCACCAAGGTGGTATGACTGGGGGGGCACAGGAGAGGCATCTGTGCTGACATTTTATAGTATGAGCTGCTCTGGGGTGTGTGTGGGGCAGATAGAGGGAACTGTAATAGGAAGCATTTACTTTGGGGCCCTATGTAAGTTAATTTGGCTTTTCAATGATCCCAGACATGCACCAGATGAAGACTGATCACTGAACATGCCTGAGTGCCACAGCAACCCAGGCAAGATCACCTCTGACTTGCAGCAGTGTGTGGAGGTCTCCTCTGCCTCTACACACAAAACAGGTGGACTTGGGAATGAATCTTGTGCTTAGAACAGACCAGACCATGGGGAGAGCAGGCCACACTGAAATAGGCAGTTTCAAACAGATATTGGAAAATAAAAATAGATCCTTGGCTTTAAAATAAGTCTCTCAAAATAGCGGTTTCTTTGGGGAAAGAATTAGCTGGAGGGGTGTGAGGGAGCCAGCTGGGTGCTGGGAATGTTCACTGGCTTGATTTGAGTGGTGGTTTTGTGGACTTATTATATAAGTAAAAACTAATTCATATTCTTAAGATCTGTATGTTTGACTGTGTTTAAACTGCTGTGGGCTGAATTGTGTCCTCCCTTAAATTCACATGCTGAAGTTCTATTTCCCAGTACCTTATAATGTGACCTTATTTGGTAGTAGGGTTATTGCAGATATAATTAGTTAAGTTACACTTATGTAGCTATTCTTAATTAGGATGGGTCTGTAATTCAATATGATGGGTGTTCGTGTTAAAAGGGGAAATTTGGACATAGACACACACAGTCAGAAGAAGTCAGGGGCCCCGAGTGCACAAACCACAAGAAACTGGAATGATGCCTAGAGCAGATGCTCCTGTCCAACCTCAGAAGAGCTGGCACCTTGACCTCAGATGTCCATCCTCATCCTCCAGGACAGTGGAATGACAAATTCCTGCTGTTTAAGCCAGCTTGAGTCTTGGATTTTGTTATGGCAGCCCTGCAAATTCATGCGTAAACTACATCCCACCTTCCAATAACAACTGTCGAAAAGCTTCTGAAATTGCTGCCCCAGCATACTACCACCCCTTTCAAAGGAGAGAACTAATAACACATCCAGAGATCTGACTGAACATCAGGAAACCACCTGTTTTAGTCAGCTTTTTCACTGCTGTGACTAAATGGTCTGACAAGCACAATTATAGAGGAGGAAAGGTTTATTTGAGGGCTCATGGTTTCAGAGGTCTTAGTCCATAGAAGGCTGACTCCGTTCCTTGGGGCTCCAGGTGAGGCAGAACATCATGGTGGAAGAGCACGGCAGAGGGAAGCAGCTCACATCAGAGAGAGAGTCTTCACTCTCCAGATACAAAATATATACCCCAAAGCCACGCCCTGATTCCAATCTCCTCCAGCCACACTCTACCACTCCAATTAATCCCATCAGGGATTAATTCACTGATTGGGTTAAGACTCCTACAACCCAATCATTTGTCCTCTGAAACTTCCTGCATTGTCTCACATGTGAGCTTTTGGGCGATACCTTACATCCAAACCATAACACCACCATGTCAGCTCCTTCCTTTCCAGATCTTGGTTTGAGTTTGGTGGATATTTGAAGTGAACCTCTTTTGGGGGAAGGTATTTGTGGGTTCTTTGGAAATATGCCTGCATTTCAGATCAGTCATTGTTAAAAGCTGAAATAGATAGAGGTAAATATTAAAATAATCTCAGTATAGGTAAAGATTTCTAATTATAATAAAGGATAAAATAAAACAGGAAGGAAGGTACATATTTGTTAACTTAAAAAGTAAGGACAAACATTTTGCCCTCAAGCACAAAGTGCATATTCTTCTCAAATGCACATAAAATGTTCTCCAAGATAAGTCATATGTAAGGCCATAAAACAATACTCAAGAAATGTTAAAGGATTAAAATCAAGATATGTGGGGCTGGGGACATAGCTCAGTTGGTTGAGTGCCTGCCTCGCAAGCAGAAGGCCCTGGGTTCAATCCCCAGCGCTGCAAAAAAGAAAAAAAATCAAGTTATGTTCTCTGACCACAATAAAATGAAATTAGAAATCCATCAGAGAAAGAAATTTGGGAAATTCATGAGTGTGTATAAATTTTAAGAAACCTTCTAAATGAACAATGAATGAAAGAAAAAAATCACAACAGAATTAGAAAGTGCATTGAGATGAATGGGAAAAAGCAAAACAAAACTCCCAACATCTCAAAACACAAGATGAGGTGAAAACAGAACTTAAAGGGAAATTTATACCTATAAACACCCACAGTAAAGTAGAGAGGAAAGATTTCAAACCAATACCCAAATTGTATTAGTCAGGGTTAGTTATGGTTTGGATCTAAAATGTCCTCCAAAGTCTCATGTGTCAAAGGCTTGGTCCCCATTGCAGCAATGTTCCAAGGTGGAGCACTTGGGAAGTGACCAGATCATAAGGGCCTTGATCTCATAAGAGTATTAGTCCATTGATGGGTTCATAGTTGATGACATTATGGGGAAGTGGTGGAAACTGGAGGAGGTGGGGCCTATTTGGAGGAAGTCAGTCATGGGGGTGTGCTCTGGAAAGGTACTTCTTGCCATTGGCCCTTTCATCTCTTTCTCTGTTTCCTGGCTGCACCATCCACCCCTCCCTGACATGATGTTCTGCCTCATCTTGATAGGCCTAGAAACAATGGAGCCCAGCTACCATGAACGGAAACCTCTGAAACCATGAACTAAAATAAATTTTTCCTCCTTTAAGTTGATTTTCTCAGGTATTAGTCACAGTGAGGAAAAGCTGATGGACAAAGTGTTCTCCAAAGAAAGAGAACCAATAGAATATGTGTGTATGTTTAAGGAATTGGTTCACATAATTTTAGGGCCTGATAAATCCAAACAAGAAGGTAGACCAGCAGGTTGGAGTTCCAAGAAGAATTAATCTTGAAACTCAAGTCTAAAGGTGGTCTGGAGGAAGAATTCTTCCTTCTTGGTGTAGAACAGCTCCTCCTCCCTTTTAAAGGACCTTCACTGATTAGATAAAGCCCACCTATGTTATGGAAAGTAAAGTGCTTTACTCAAAATCTGTAGACTTAAACATTAATTTCGCCTGAAAATGTCTTCACAAAAAATACATAGAGTAATATTTGATCAGATATCAGTGCTGTGGCCTTGTGAATTTGACCCAAAACATTAACAATCATTCTAAACTTCCACCATAAAAAATCAGAAATGAAGAACAAACTAAACCCAAAGAAAGAAGAAGAAAGAAAATAATAAAGATTAAAATGAAAATAAATTAAATGGAGAGGAGAAAAACATAGAGGGAATGATTGAAACCAAACTTTGTCTTTTAAAAATATCTACAAAACTGACAAGCCTTGAACTAGACTGAGAAAAAAAGACCCAATTTGTGAAAGTCAAGAATAAAAGAGGGAACATTACCACCTACCAAATGTACAGAAACAAAAAGGATTATAGGGGAATACTATGACCAATACACGAGGTAAACTAAATGAAATGGAAAAATTCCTAGAAACATGCAAAGTGGAGTTAAGAAGAAAAGGCGAATCTAAATAAATCCATAACAAATAAAATAATTGGATTGGTAATAAACAAATTCTTCCAATAAAGAAAAAACCTGGGGTCAGATGGCTTCACTGGTGAATTCTATTGAATGATTTAAAGAAAAATTAACCTGCTTCTGTCAAAAACTCTTCCAAAATTGAAAGAAGAAGGAATAATTTCCAAGTTTTCCTATGAGGTCAGTATTGCCCTGATCCAGAATCAGACAAAGAAATATCTCTTATGAATAAAATGCAAAATTTTCAACAAAAATACCAGCAAACTGAACTCAATAGCATATAAAAAGGATTATACACCGTGATCAAGGAATGCATGGACGGTTTAAAATATGAAAATCAAACAATAGCATACACAATATAAATAGAAGAAGGAAAACATATAACCATCTCATAGATCAGATAAAAGCATTTGACTACATCCAATACTCTTTCATGATAAAAACACTTAACAAACTAGAGAGAGAAGGAAATTTTCTCAATACAATAAAGGGCAACTATGAATAACTCACAGCTGGTGTCATGTATAAAATTGAAAACTGAGTAAAACAAACCTGTATGTGCTCTTGCCACTTTTACTCAACACTATACCTGGGAGAGGTTTTAACTAGGACAATTAGGTAAGAACAATAAAAGGCATCCAGATTGACAACCACACACACACACACACACTACCACCTCTATCTGAAGGAACACACAATAATAACAGCAGTAGCAGCAGCAGCAGCAGCAAATAAACAAAAAAACCCTTACTCAGGTAGAACAAGTTGAGCAAATTTGCAGGATACAAAACACATAAATCAGTTTAAGTCAGGTGCACTGGTGCACATCTGTGATTCCAGTTACTTGGGAGGTTGAGGCAGGATGATGGTAAGTTCAAGATCATCTTGAACAACTTATCAAGGCCCTGTCTCAAAATAAAAAATAAAAAGGGTTGGGTAGATATTGCAGAGCATCCCTGAGTCAATTTCAGGTATTACCCCCCCAACAAAAAAAAAATCAGTTTAAATAAACACAAGATATCCCATGTTCATAGATATTCATGGATTAGAAGACATAAATTTTTAAGATGACAAAACTCTCCAAGCTATCTACAGATTTTATGTAATTCCTAGCAATATTCCAATGAAGACATTGACACCTTTATCTGAAATTTCATATAGAAATGCAAGTACTCAAAATAGTCTCAAATAATCTTGAAAAAGAAGAACAAAGTTGGAAGACATTTTCAGATTTCAAAAAGTTATCAAAAGCCTCTGACAGAATAGCATGGCACTAGCATAAAGATAGATCAATGTGATAGAATTGAGAGTCCAGAAATAGACCTGCATGTCTATGGCCAACCGATTTCACCTGGGTGTCAAGACAATCCAACAGGGGAATGCATAGTCTTTTCAACAAATGGTGCTGGGATAATTGGATCATCACATTTGAAAGAATGAATTGAGGCATGCCTTACAAAAATTAACTCCAAATCGATTTAAGGTTAACTCCAAATATTACATTTAAGAGTTAAAACTGTAAAACTTTTAGAAGAAAACAGGGGTAAACCTTGTGACCTTGAATTAAGTGACAGTTTTTTTTTTTTAATTTGTGACATGTAAAGCACACGTAACCAAAGGAAAATATAGGTAACTTGACATTAAAATTAAAATCTTTTGTTTATCAAAATACATTATTAAGAAAGCAAAAAAAAAAAAAAAAAACCCAGCACAATGGGAGAAATTATTTGCTAATAATATATGTGATGAGTTGAGTATCTGGTATTCAGAACATACAAAAAGCTTTTACCTCTCACCAGCTTAAAAAAAAAAAAGAAATAGCCTAACTAAAAGAGATTTGAAAAAAATTTGTCCAAGGAACATATACAAATGGCTTCCATTCATTTTTGGTAGAAATGTGAAATGGTAACTCTACATTCAAAAATCACCCAGTAGTTTCTGAAAATGTCAAACATAGCATTATTAGTGAACCCAGCAATTTCACTCCTAGGTATATTGCCCAGGAGAGTTGAAAACAAATTCACCCAGAAAATTGAAAACAAATGTTCATAGCAGCATCATTCACAACAGCCAAAAAGCAGATGGATAAATAAAATGTGCCATATTCATATAATAGAATTTTATTCTGGCATAAAAGTAAATGAAGTATTGATACACAGTATGATACAGATGAACTTTGAAAATCTTAGGCTAAGTGAAAGAAGCCAGACTCGAATAGTATATGATTCAATATATAAAAAATTTGTCTAGAATAGGCAAATCCATAGACAGCAGGCAGATCAATGGTTTTTAGGAACTTGGGATGGGGAGAATGGAGAATGACTACAAAGAGGTATAGGGTTTCTTTTGGGGGTGATGAAAATATTATGGAATTAGTGGTGATTTTACAACCTTTTGAACGAATTAAAAGCTACTGAATTGTGCACTGTAAAATGGTGAATTTCATAATATGTAAACTATATTTTTTAAAAAGGTAAAGATTAAAAATGAACAAATAAATAAATCAGAAAATTATTTGCAACACTACAACAAACAAAAAGTATCCTTAAAATATGTAAAGATCTGTTGAAATTCATTTTTAAAACACCCATAGAAGCATAAGCAAAGGACATGAACTGCGAACGGCCTCACATAAAATGAAAAGAAAAAGTTAAAGGGTGAGAAATAGATGAAGAAATGTCTGCCTCCCTAGCAAATGAGTTTAAGTTAAAATATGATATTAGTGATTATAGTCTTATAGTTCTCCAGGCTTTTATTTTTTATTTTTATTTATTTGTTGATTTATTTATTTTGCTGAAATAAATTTAACAAATGAATTTCAGTACAATTTATTTGTAGTGGGGACTGAACCTGGAAGCACTATACAGAGGGACTACATCCGCAGCCTTTCTATTGGTTTGTTTGTTATTTTGAGACAGAGGCTTGCTAAATTGCCGAGGTTGGCCTTGAACTGGTGATCCTCCTGCTTCAGCCTTCCCAGTAGCTGGGATTACAGATGTGTGACACCATTCCTGGCTTAGTTCTCCACACTAAGTTTCTATTTTAGAATCATAAAAATTCATTTAAATTATGCCTAATGAAGCCCTTGGAGAATGTTCTGGGAGCTGGTGCCTTGGTGAGTGGGAAGGGACTTATGGCTACATACATGCTGGTAGGCACTTAGGGAGTTCTTTGTATTCCTATAGTAGCCTAACAACACTCCATTTACAGGTGGTAAAACTGAAGTCAAGCTCTCATGGTGTAACTTGCTAAAGGTCAGGTGGGAAATCACTGGGAAAACAGGTTCAACCAGGGTCCCAAACTCTTGCTGCTTCCATTTTAGGAAGCACCTGGAATCCCCTCCTCCATTCCAGCTTAGAGACCAGGATTCTTATCTGTAGCCACCACCTAAATCTGATCATCCCAGAAGCATCCTGAGCTGTGGCCAGAGCTAGTAATCAGGATGCTGGAGGAAGGCTCAGATGTAGGACAGAACTGGCTCCAGGAAGGTGAAGACCTGGATAGCCCCTCTGGCAAAGGTAATGCAGAGATGGGTAGCATACTACTGCATGGAGAATCAGCCCTTACATGTTCCCTGCAGGGTGTAGGAGAGCCCAGGGGGGTGCTGGGGACAAGAGGCTATGGCTCAGAGAACCCAGGAAGGACCAAACCCCTAATGCCAGCTGGGAGCAGGAAAACATGGGAACAGTGAATATTGCAGCAAAGATGTGAGACCTGGAGGGTTTGCAAGGATGCATTGGGATGGGAATTGGGAGGTGTTGGGCTGAATTCAAAAGACCCACCAGAAGGGCCTAAGAATCCTTCTTACCGGTGGCTGGGATCATGTGTGCATGTGTATATTCCTGCATGATGTGTGCTTGCTTGTTTGCTTGTACTCACACACACTATAGGTAACATGTAGTGATCCTTACGTAGGTCAGAGTGTGGGTATGTCACTGGGTCTCTGCCTATGTGGCCTTGACCATGTCTGTTTCTCTGAGCCTCAACTGAGAGACTCCCAAAGTGAAGTGAAATTTACTCCATTCTGAGATGACTTAATGGGGTTTCTCAGGGTAGGTAGCCACCTGCACAGTGCTTTTCAGTGTGAAGGATCCCTGAGTGTTGGGTGTAGGGGTTGAGGCATCCTTTCCTGACTCTGGGATTTGCCCTAAGAAAGTTTCTGTCAGGGTCAAGGCATGGACATAGCAGACAAATGTTATGGTCTTTCACATTCCCAGCAATGACAGCTACTCTCCCACTTTTCTTGCTTCTTTACAGTTACTCCAGTTAGAAAGAGGCTGGTGTAGGAGCATCAAGGAGGACATGGGGCCTGGATTATTGCTGGGGACCTTAGCAAGTCACTCTACTCCCACTTGACTGCATGAGCTAAGAGATATACAACACATATAGCAGGGCATAGTGTAAATGGGTTTTAACATCTGCTGCTATTATTGATGCTCATGTTGCAAACGTGACCCCACATAAGGAAACTGTATCTGCTATACGCTGGATTTTTTGCAAGTCTTACAATCCTGACAAATGTACAATGTTGACTTTTTAAATTAATTTTAAAATTTGTTCTAATTAGCCATACATGATGGTAGAATGCATTTTTATGAAGATATATAATTGATCAACAAATATATGAGAAAATGTTCAACATATCTAGCAGTTAGAGAAATGCAAATCAAAACTACTCTAAGATTTCACCTCAATCCATTCAGAATGGCAATGATCAAGAATACACAACGATAATTGTTGGCAAGGATGTGGGGAAAAAGCTACATTCATACGTTGCTGGTGGGAATGCAAATTGGTGCAACCATTATGAAAAGCAGTATGGAGATTCCTCAGAAAACTTGGAATGGAACCACCATTTGACCCAGCTACCCAACTCCTTGGTTTATACCCAGAGGACTTAAAATCAGCATACTCCAGTGATGCAGCCACATCTATATTTATGGCAACTCAATTCACAATACTAAACTATGGAACCAACCTAGATGCCCATCAACAGATGAATGGATAAAGAAAATGTGGTATATATACACAATGGAATATTACTCAGCCTTAAAGAATTAAATGAAAGCATTTGCAGGTAAATGGATAGAGCTTATCATGCTAAGTGAAAAAAGCCAATCCCAAAAAACCAAAGGCTGAATATTTTTTATGATATGCAGATAACTTCTGCTTTTTCTGTTTAACCTTAATTTGCAAGAGCCTGTCAGTGTCATTAATAAGTTTAAGATTCTTGATGCATCAAAAGTTTCATATTTTAATCTCTATAAATATCTGAGCTAGGAACTGTGGGGAAACCTGCACTTCTCCCATGGAAACCATACTCATCCCAAAGTAAATGGGATGAGTTTACTTTAACGTAAAATGTAGCTAAGCCATCGACATGGTTCTTAAAGTTACGTGGGCATTTAAGTAATGTTTTAGTTGGCTTTGCATTGCTGTGACCCAAAGACCTGACAACAACAACTTAGAGGAGAAAAAGTTTATTTGGTGGTCACAGATTTAGAGATCTCAATCCATAGAGGCCAACTCCATTGCTGTGGGTCCAAGGTGAGGCAGAACGTCATGGTAGAAGGGCCCACTGGAAAAAAGCTACTCAGTTCATGGCAGGGTCAGGAAGCAGGTTGGGGGTGTGTAGGGGCTCAGGCAGGCAAACTGTACCCTTCCAGGGAATACCCCAATGACCCACCTCCTCTAGCCATGACCCACCTGTCTATAGTTACTCGCTCAGTCCATTCAAACTAGGATGGAGTGATTAGATCACAGCTATCACAATCTAACTATTTTACCTCTGAGTATTCTTGCATTAACACAGGGGCTTGGTGGAACACTTCATATCCAAACTATAACAGGTAAACAGGAAAATCCTCACTCCAGATTTTGAATCAATTTAGTATTGCTTCATGGCCTTTTGGCTAAGATCAACTGAATCACTTTAGTGACGTAATTTCTTAGTTGGCTTTTGGTGGTTGTGCATGATGGAGTGAGTAAAAGCCTCTTGGTCATATCCCAGTTTACCTGCTCCAAAGGAGAGATCACACATAGACCACCTGGAAATGTAATTGAGAGCATTGCTTCTATATTATGTAGTTAAATAGAGAACAGACTATGTCTGTCAAATAGAATTATTAATTTCCTCTTCAGATAGTAAGAAATGTGAATTTTAATAATTTGAAAATATTTCTCCAACTTTTAAAAATTTTTTTCTATTTTTACAGATTGCATTTTGATTCATTGTACACAAATGGGGTACACCTTTCCATTTCTATGGTTGTACATGACGTAGATTCACACCATTCGTGTAATCATACATGTACATAGGGTAATGATGTCTCAGTCCACTATCTTTCCTTCCCCCGCCCCTCCTCCCATCATTTCCCTCTAAACCATCCAAAGTTCCTCCATTCTTCTCTTACCCTCCCCTCTTATGTATCATCATCCACTTATCAGAGAAAACATTCTTTCCCCAACTTTTCAATCCCTTTATTCCCTGCCCCACAAGCCACCATTCTGGGGATCAAGTCCAGGGCCTTGCTCATGATAGGTAAATGCCTTATTATGGGTACACCCCGGATCCAGCCCCTCTTTTTCTTTTTTTGTAGTGTGGTATTAAACCCTGGGCCTTCTGCATGCCAGAAGCACTCTAATACTAAGTCATACCCTCAGCCCTTCAATCCCCTTATCTTTTAAACAGAGTGGGAAAGCAGGTAAGATGCAAGCCCTTTAGGCAGAAAAGGAAGTGTTTATTTGTAGCTCTTCCTAACAAGCCCAGCAGGTATGCTTAACGTGGGTATTAGGCCAGCAGTCACAGTGCCTGGAAACTGTTAAAAATGAACATTTTCTGACTCCACCCAGCTAAAACAGAAACTCCGGAGGTTGGGGAGGAGGTGTGAATCCAAGTTTTGGCCAATCCTCCAGGTGATGCTAATGCAGCTCAAGTTTAAGAATGACTCATTTACATCAGGCAAAGAATTCTGGGTAATAGTCCCAATTATGTAATTCAGAAAAACATACATATCCACAACATGCACATATCCACATATCACAAACATATATACATACCTACAAGCATTATACGCACACACACATGCACACTTAAATGTGTCCATGCATATATACACATATACATAACAAACATGCACACTTAACACAGACAATGCATACACAATACGTAACATGTGCACACACATAATACATGCATATACATGCCATACACACTTAATACATACGCATATGCATACATTCATATAGTACACATACACACACACCCAAACAGTTTAAGGCTCTCTCTTGTGACCTTCAGAGAAAAAAAGTTATAAGGTAACTCTGAGCAGGTATGATCTGTAAATGAGAGCTTCAGTCTCTCTACCTTCTTTTTTCTTTTTTTTTTTTTTTTGACTATAAAACCAGGATAATGCCAACCTGTCAGTTCTCTAAGAAGTTCAATATGCCTCAGTTTTGAATCAGAGCACCACAGAGTTAGGGGGTCAGACACCGCGGAGCCTCATGTCCAGTCCCCAGGTGGTGTGTTACTGGTCACCTGATGTAAGGCTTGGGCTAAGTGGTGGCCCAGCCCAGACTCCCTGAAGGATCCTCAGAGCCACTGGGGAGAGTGGGGAGCCTTGTGTGTGACAGGACCAGGTCCCACTCTGCTTCCCCTTCCATCCCCAGCATGTCCCAGTAAGAGTAGTCTGGGCTCACCCTATTTGTAGAACAATTTCTGTCAAGCACATTGCTTCCTTGCAGTTCCATTTTTTAATGTTTCAAATTACGTAACAGTTGATTGATACAAAGCAAGCCTAACCATAAAACCATTAAAACTAAAAAATGTCCTGAACCAATGCCCCAACTCAAGAACGGAATCATTCCCAATGCTATTGTATTTCCCTAATCCAGCATCCTGTTTCTAAACCTGAGGCCATAGAACCAATGATTTGTGAGTGTATTAGGCTCCTGATCTTATAGAAAAAGAGGATTTCTTTAAAAATGTGTGCATCCCTAAGTAACCTACAGCTTCAGTGTTCTTATTTTCAGGTTTTGTGAAAAGTGCCATTGTTTCTCTGAGTCATGCATATTATTGCATGTCACCATGATGCATTTATTTTCAATGCTTCATAATATTCAATTGTGTCACTATACCATGAATGCTTTTTTTTTTCTTTTCCTGTGATTGGAAGTGTTGTCTTTTGGTGTATGTGGGTAAGACCTTATCTAGACTTTTAAAAGTGAGGGGTGTCAGCTCTGGGTGGCAGGGTATGTAAATATTGAAATTTACAAAGTATATCAAATTATTTTCCCCAGATTGCATTAATTTACCTTCCTTTTTCCCACCCTTTGGCTCTGCATCAATGTGTATGCATTTACTAATCTGGGGAAATTAGAATGATTTTCATTGTGATTTCCGTTAACATAATTACTAACAAGATCAAATGTCTTTCCATGTGTGCTTATTTGTCAATTATGTTTCTTCTTCCTTAAAATGCTTGTCCTTGTGTTAGTCAGTTTTTTCGCTGCTGTGACCAAAAGACCTGATAAGAACAATTTTTGAGGAGGAAAGATTTACTTTAGGGCTCACAGTTTCAGAGGTCTTAGTCCACATGTTACAGGTTTGGAGACTTCTGGGAAACTGAGGCAGCAGGAAGACTCCCCCCGTCTGACTTTAAACCCAGATTTTTGTGATCAAGTTAGAAAGATTTCAGACATGTTGCTTAGAGTAATAGAAATGAGTTTATTGAAGGGATAGAAAAAGGAAAAGGGGACACTATCAAGAGAAAAAGTGGGTCCCCTCAGCAAGGAGAGGGGCAGTGTGTCTCTCCTTTTCTCCAGGTTTTTTTTTTAACAGATCAATTGTTTTTTAAAGTTTATTTATTTGTTTTTTTATTTTTACAGACTGCATTTTGATTCATTGTACACAAGTGGGGTATAACTTTTCATTTCCATGGTTGGGCATGATGTAGATTCATACCATTTGTGTAATCATACATGCACATAGGGTAATGATGTCTGTCTCATTCCACCATTTTTCATAACCCTGCCCCCTCCTCCCTCTCATTTCCCTCTATGTAATCTAAAGTTCCTCCAGTTTTATTGCCTATCCCAGAGAAGTTTCACTTCGGCCTGTGCTGACAGGTTCTAGTTGGATCCTTAGCCATGAATTCTTTTTCTTAAATTTTTTTTTAAAATTTGTTCTAATTAGTTATACGTGATAGTGGAGTGCATTTTGACACATCATACATTTATAGAGTATAATTTCTCATTCTTCTGGATGTACATCATGTAGAATTACACTGGTTGTGTAGTCATATATGTACATAAGGTAATAATGTCCAATTCCTTCTACTCTCCTTCCTACCTTCATACCCCCTCCCCTCCCTTTACTCCCCTCTGCCTAGTGCAAAGTACCTCTATCCTTTCCTAGAGCCCCCCTCCACCTCATTTTGAATTGGCATCTGCATATCAGAGAAAACATTTGGTCTTTGGTTCTTTGGCTTATTTCACTTAGCATGATATTCTCCAGTTCCATCCATTTACCTGCAAATGCCATCATTTCTTCTTCTCTAGGGCTGAGTAATATTCCATTGTGTATATGTACCACATTTTCTTTTTCCATTCATCTGTTGAAAAGGGCATCTAGGTTGGTTCCAGTTTAGTATTGTGAATTGAGCTGCCATAAACATTGATGTGACTGCATCACTGGAGTATGCTGATTTTAAGTCCTCTGGGTATAAACCAAGGAGTGGGATAGCTGGGTCAAATGGTGGGTCAAATGGTGATTCCATTCCAAGTTTTCTGAGGAATCTCCATACTGCTTTCCATAATGGTTGCACAAATTTGCATTCTCACCGGAAAAGTAAAAAGTAAAAGAATGTACCTTTTTTCTCCCACATCCTTGCCAACATTTATTGTTGCTTGTATTCTCGATCATTGCCATTCTGAATGGACTGAGATGAAATCTTAGAGTAGTTTTGATTTGCATTTCTCTAATTTGCTAGATATGTTGAACATTTTTTCATATACTTATTGATCAATTGTATTTCTTCTTCTGTGAAGTGTCTGTTCATTTCCTTAACCCATTTATTGATTGGGTTATTTGTTTTTCTCATGTTAAGTTTTTTGAGTTCTTTATATATCCTGAATATTAGTGTACTATCTGAGGTGCCTTTGATTTCTCCCATTCCATAGGCTCTCTCTTCACATTATTGATTGCTTCCTTTGCTGAGAAGAAACTTCTCAATTTGAATCCATCCCATTTATTGATTCTTGATTTTACTTCTTGTGCTTTAGGAGTCTTTCAATCATAAATTCTTACAGATTTTGTGGTTGGGAGGAATTATCCTTATCTCCCTGAGTTTCAGAATCTGTTCTATAAAAAAAGGTCACAAAGTGCCTCCCCTTTAGGGTAACTTGGGGTCCTCTTATCAACATTATTTTGGGCCTGCATTCCTCCTGCAGACAACAGATAGTTTGCTGAGAAATGTGAAATATCCTGTACACTTAAGCCAGGTAGGATTGCAGGTGAATTGCTTCTTGGAAAAGAAAGCATGTGGGGTTCAGATGGAGGGCACATTTTACAGACTTATTCCTTTACCTTTGTGTTAGTAACTTTCTCATCTGCCTGTCCCTTATCACATTGGATGGCCAACTCCATTCTTTGGGGTCTGAGGTGAAGCAGAACATCATGGTGGAAGAGTGGCAGAAGAAAGCAGCTGAGAACATGGCATCAGGAAGCACAGAGAGAGAAAGTGCTCTATTCAACCAGGACAAAATACACACCTCCAAAGGCAAGCTCCCAGAGACCCGCCTCCTCCAGCCACACCCTACCTGCCTTCAATTATCACCCAGTTAATCCATGTCAGTGGATTAACACACTGGTTATGTTCAGACTCTCATAACCTAATCATTTCACCTCTAAACTTTCTTCCACTGTCTCACACATGAGCTTTTGGGGGGACATCTAGTATCTAAACCATAACATCCTTGTCCAACTAAACCATTACATTCCCAAGAGAGTGAGTCTTTCCTTCTCTTAATGAATTATAAGAATTTACAGTCATTCCTCAGTATCAATGGGAGATTGGTTGCAGGACTTTTGAGAATACAAAAATACACAAAAGTTCAAGTCCCTTATACAAAATGGTGTAGTTTTGCATATAACCTATGCACATCATCCTGCATAATTTAAATTATCTCTAGATTTCTTGTAACACCTAATAAAATGTAAGTGCTATGTGAATAGTTGTTATAGTATATAGTTTAGGAAATAATTGTGAGAATAAAACTATATGTTTTCAGTACAGAGGTGATTGCTTTGTAAATATTTTTGATCTGTGATTGGTTAAATCTGTGAATGTGGAATTTCTGAACTGTGTATTAGTTGGTTGCTGATCCACTCTTAGCTGTGTAAGTGACACAGATCTTTTCCTGGTCTTATGCAGATGATGTCTTTGACAAACAAATTCTTAAGTGCAATGAATAGAATTTATTCAGTGAGTATCTTGCCTTTGGTATCTTTTTGAAGCCATCTTCCTTGTCTCAAAGTAAAAAAGGGACCTCTTTCTCTCTCTTTTTTTTTTAATGAGTTAAAATATCACCTTTCCCATTGAATTCTTTATTCTATGGAAGACTGCAGTCTTGTGTGCCAAATCGAGCAAAATTCCATTTCAGATTTCCCAGCATTATTTATTGTACATTTGTCATTTTCCTAGGGATCAGTAATATTTCCTTTGCTGAATACCAAATTTCCATATACATATGGGTATATTCCTAAGTTGTTTGGTTCCACTGTTTAGTTTATTCCTTGAACTTCCTCTTCAGGAATGTCTTACTCCTCCTTAGGTCTCTGCCCATTCATAGAAGTTTTAGAATCACTCTTCAATTGCTTTTGGAAATCCCCTTTGAGATTTTGATTGGAACTGCAATAGAACGACAAGTCACCTTGGGAAGAATAGCCATTTTTTGGATTTTGAGTTTTTTTTACCTATGACCATAGAAAATCTTTTTTAAAAAATTTGTTCTATTTAGTTATACATGTCAGCAGCATGCATTTTGATTCATTGTACACAAATGGAGTACAAGTATTCATTTCTCTGGTTGTACACCATGTAGAGTCACACCATTTGTCTAGTCATACATGCACATAGGGTAATGATGTCCATCTCATTCCACTGTCTTTCATATCCCCTGTCCCCTCCCCTCATTCCCCTCTGCCCAATCCAATGTTCCTCCATTCTTCCCTTAACACGCCCACCCCATTATGTATCAGCATCCACTTATCAGAGATTTTTGGGGATTGGCTTATCTCACTTAGCATGATATTCTTCATCTCCATCCATTTACCTGCAAATGCCATAATTTTATTCTTATTGATGGCTGAGTCATATTCCATTGTGTATATATACCACAGTTTCTTTATCTACTATAGAAAAATTTTCATTTATTTGGATTTTCTTTAGCAACTTCTGAAAAACTTCATAATTTTATCCCTGCAGGACTCACACTTTTTCTGTTACCTTTATTCCTTGATATAATTTTTGATACTGTTCTAAATAGATTAGAAATATCTCTTTCTCTGAATTTTTTTTGGGCATAAATATGTAGTTAATTTTTGATGTTGATCTTATATCTAGTCATACTATTAAATGTATAGCATTTCTGATAATTTGGCTCTGAATTTTGTTGGATTTTCTATGTAGGAAATAGTATAACACTGAAATAATAGTAGTTTAGTTCCTTACAACTTTCAGAGATTAATCCTTTTGTTTTCTGCATTGTAAATTATATTTTTTGTATCTTGCAAGAACTATGAGTAAATTGTGAATGTAAGCTATGAGAGTGGGCTCTCTTTAATTTTTTAATTTGTTCAAATTTATTGTACATGACAGTAGAAAGCATTTGTACATTCTGATAGATCATACGTAAATGGAGTGTAATTTCATTTTTCTGATTGTATATATTGTAGGATCACACATTGATCATGCAGTCATACATGTACATGAGGTATTAATATCTGTTTCACTCTGCTACCATTCCTATCTCCCTACTCCTTCCCCTGACTTCAATCCCCTCTACCTAATATAAAATAACTCTATTCTTTCTATCCACCCCCACTTATTGTGTGGGCTGTCTTTTGATAGATGTTATCAGGTCGTTTCTCCTTCTGTTTGCATTTGATTAGAGGACTTAGTATGAATGTGTGATGAATGCTATCAAATGCTTTTATTGCATCAGTTGAGATGGCTATTTATATGGTTTCTCCCTCATTAATCTTTAGAAAAAGATATTTATAGATTTTTCCAATGCTAACAAAGCATAGGAGCTCATAAAAGAAGATGTAAAGTGTGTCTACTGTTTCTATTTGGATGAAGAGTATTTGTGATTCTGGAGAGATGCATCCCTCGAAAGTTTCAATTGGGCAGGAATGAGTTGTGGAGTTCTAATATATAGCAGGTGAGGTAGATAGGAAGCATGTGTTATATACTTGAGATTTGCTGAGGGAGTGCCTTTCACCGCACACACACACACACAGATACACACAATCAGTACACAAGTACCCAAGTGTAGCAGTGGGTATGCTAATGAGCTTGATTGTGGCAATCATTTCACAACACATTCATGTATCAAAACATCACTGTGTAGCCTTAAATACTACCATTTTTACTTGTCAATTGTGCCTTAATGAAGCTGGGAGAAAAGAGATTGTCTATTTTCTATTTCATTAATTTAGTCTTTAGATTTTTCTTTACTAACACAGTGCTCATATGATATTTGAATTTATTCTAGAGTTCTTTATTCAGCCTCTCAAGTTGGGTTCTTAGCTTTTTATTTCTTCTTCCTATTTAAGCATGTGAGACTAAAAGTTTCTTATTAAATATTGCTTCCATTTGCATCTCTTAAACTTTGATATGCAGTACTTTTTATTGTTCAGTTTTAAGTATTTGAAATTTTTCTGTAACAACTTCATTTGGAAACATTTGCTGAAGTGTTCCCATTGATGCATTGAGAAATGCAAGCCTATATTAGCAATATTTAAAAAATCACATGTATTTAAATTTTTTTTTGGCTGGATAACTGATTTGCATGAATCTAAGTCTCTGAGATTCTGAGGTCTACTTATAGAGGAAAGAGAGGTCCCATTTACTTACACTTGGTTCTTATGAAGGCTCTTGGATGGGATGTAGGAACCCAATTAATATAAGGTGATCAACAAGAGACAAAAATGTTTTATTAATTTTACATGTAAATGGAATCTTTCAAAGAGAAGCCCGCATGATGTTTTCATACTACTGAGACAAAGAACAAATAAATGACAGAATAAATGGGTCTTTGGACTAGGGTAGTAAATTCTAGGAATGTCACTAAGAGAAGTATGAGGAGGTGTGAAGATAGTGAAAGACAAGGGTTACTTCAGTGAGTTTATCCATTACAGCCCCGATTTCCAGTCTTTGGGGATGAAGCCTATTTTCTTGCCCTGGTATGGGGAAGACATCTTTGCTGAGCAAGGGGAAAGAGGCCAAATGGCCCTTTCTGAAGATAGAATTCCTCAGGTGATTTCAGCCTGAAATAATCTCTACTCCCACTTGACACACTTTGATATGGCACATCCTTACTTCCTTATACCCAAAGCTGAAAGGAGCCAGGACTGATCCCCTTCTATAGGATTCAGAGAGATCCTGACTCTGCCGACACCTTGATTTTGAACTTCAGGCCTCCAGATGATGAGAGATAAAATTTCTATTGTAAAATGACCACCCAGCTTTTGGCCATATTGGTATGGCAGCCCTAGGAAACTACCAAGGTCTTAAAAGACTCAGGTACCTTGACTTCCCTCCTTGTGGTCCTGGAGCACACAGGCCACCTCTCATTTGATTTTCTGTCCCAATTCTCTGTCCCCAGGTCTCAGCCCATGGCAAATAGGTACTCAGCAAACACTGGTTGGATTAAAATATATGAATGAGGGCCTGGTCTGGTGGTGCAGTGTAAATACCAGCAATTCAGGAGGCTGTGGCAGAGGATCATTCGATTGTCAAGCAACCACAATGATGCTATCCATAGTGTCTTTGGCTGGTGAGAATACAGGTGTTTTCCTCTTCTATACATGTTTCTGTGGCTCACAAAATTTTTACCAAAAAACTGTTACAATCAGAGAAATCAACTTACTGTGATAAGGTTTGAAATCTACTGCAGGACAGGTTGCTGTGTGCACCAATAAGTAGATGAGAAAACACAGGGAAAGACTTTGACAATGGAAAAGCATAAAGCACATGTATATTAATATTGTGATGTTATTTCTTTTGCTGGACAGGACAACATCTAAACATCAGAAAAAAAGAAAACCAGGTCCTACATTTATTCAGTTCACAATTTCTATGTCCCAGCCCTTAACCTGCTGGAGGGAGGTGCAGATATTGATCAACTGAGAGTCATCTCTCCAGGGCCTGGACAGGCATGATATAAACCAGGGCTCTCTGCTCCTGCTCTGGTAGAGTCTGCTCCATGCCCAATTTACTTGGCCAGGATTTTGTCTTAAGAAGAGAGAATTGTAATACTTCAGGCAAGACCTTTCTTCTCCCAACAAACTCCTCCCCGCCCCCACTAGCTTCTGTTCCGGTGTTTCATACAGGCAGGGAGTAATTGTTTGGTTATGGCTTGTTAATTACTATTCACAGGGGAAGACTGTTAAAATACTACTGAAGTGATCATTTAAGAGAGGATGAAAACTCCAAGGAGGTGCCCTGCACACCTGAGAGGGTGGCTTAGTTGAATCTGACCTGGTACGACCCCACCCCCTGCCATGCCCCAGGCCCTATACCTGTGCTCTGACATGCTTTCAGGCATTGGGGGTGCTTCAGGATATCACACCTAAAATTTGGAAAGTTACTGGTGGTGGTGGTGTGCGTGTGGGTGGGGGATTCACTTTGTACAAACCTGCAGAACTCATTGTCTGACTGGACACACCCCTGGGATTTGTTATTTGCACTTGCCTTATTTCTATTCCACCTATCCAGGTGAGATCTCTTCCTAGTGACTCCAGTCTCCTGTAAAGAGGAGGTGACTCTAAAAATGGAGTGATTGCTCAACCTTTGAGGAAGTGCTGAGACTGCTGTGGTGGAGAGAGCTGGGTGGCTGAGCTGCCTCCTGAACCAAAGAAGGAGGGTCTGTCCCACTGAGTGGGAGGGGGAGAGTAGAGGATATTCCCATTAAGGGGGGAGGAAGGGAATGGAGGTGGGGAGGTAGAAAAGGGTCTTCTCACTGAGGGGGAGGAGTAGGGGAGCTGCTGCACACCCACAACTGGGAGCTGCTGCCTAGGACCCAGGGGTGGAATCCACACAGTGTGGGTGGGAGAATTGGTCCTGGGGCACTTGGCAACCCTTGAGTGGTTATGTGTGCAAGGAAGAAACTTTTATTTTATATTTAAAAAGATAGAATAAAAGAAACATACTGACCAGTTGTGATATATGCCCCTCGATTGGATCCTAGTTGGAAAACAAACCAAAGAAAGACCCTTTGGGGAACAGTGGGGAAAATGTGAATATGAAAAATGTGAATATGGCCACTTAGTGGCCAGTCCACTGGGTTTTCCTAAGAATGATGATGACATCGTGATGTTGAACTCGTGTCTTTTCTTAGGAAACAAATACTGAGGTATTTAGAAACGACGTTTCACAGCCTCTATAATTTCATTTCAATTAGCAAAGAAAACTCTCTTTCCAACCCTTTTGTATGGTTGAAAGTCTTCATATCAAAAGTTAAGAAAGGGAAAAGGGAGGGAAGAAACATTAGGGAATAAAATCAGAAGTGTGCATGGCTATTAGCAGAAGCATAAGTTCTCTGTAGGAAAACACCCTAGAGTTAGGCCCCAGTGCTCCTCCCGTTAATATAAACCAAGTCTGAGTTCATACTCAGAGAGCATCAATGATATAAAGAAACAAATGACTGAAAGTGACAGTCACCAGATTTAGATCCTTGAGGTCTCCAGACATTGTCATGATCAGAGGCGGAGCATAAACAAGTAAAAATAGTGTTTGAAATGAACTAACCTGTAGTGACGGAAGTGAGCAAGTGCAGAGGCTCTGGTAGAAAGAAGATAGAGCAACTGGAAGAAGGAACAGGGTGCTCTGAGCACAGACTTAAACAGCAACAAAGGGAAGGAAACAAATGTGGATTATTATTTTAAAGGGCTGAGAAAAAAGCAACTCCCAGCTTGGAATTGTGCCATTTGAAGAATAAACTTACCAAAGAGTACAAAATGAAGACATTGCCAGAAAATCAAAGACCAAGAAAAACTATAGCACCAAAATAGCTACAATTATGAATAAGGAACTACTCCAGGAGAAAATTAAATGAACCCAGAAAGTTGCTCTGAATTGTAGGGTGCATAAAGACAATGGCTGGATCTGCAAACAAAATTTTGCAATATTTTATTCATAAGAACTATATAGCTGGTAATGATACACAGAAGTTGCCAAAGGTAGCTGGCTGTCAGTGTAATATCAGACAAGACAAAACTTTCATACCAAAAGTGTTTTTGGCATAGAGAAAGTTACATCATAGAGACCAGAGTTTCAATTCCTTGGCAAGATATAATTCTAAACTTGCAAGCAAAAAGTGGACTCCAAGGATATAAATTAAGAACTGGTAGAACTACAAGGAGAAATCACAAGCACCATCAGATATGGCTCTTCCAATTATTGATAGATCAAATTGACAAAGAATTAATAAAGGTCAAGGAGATACCTGCCCCTTCTATTTCTTTGAGATGGAGTTCTCACTATGTTGCCCCTGATGGCTTAGGTCTTGAGATCCTCCTGCCTCAGCTTCCTCAGTAGTTGGCATTGCAGTCACATGCCACTGCACCTGGCTGTAAACTCATTTTCTTTATTATGTATATAAAGCTATGCTGTCCACAATTAGAGAACACACAGTTTTCTAGGCATATATGCAACATTTACAAAAATTCACTACTAGATCACAAAGTGAAGGAGTTAAGACTGTGCCATCTCAAACTATGCTAAATTAGTATATTGATTATCTTAAGCTGAAATTGCCTGGGGAGCTCAGACAGGGCCATGTGGCTTTCCCCACTTGCAGGAAGCCTTGAAGATTCTTTTGGAAGGGCTGTTCTCCCTGTTTCAAGGTGAGAAAATAGCCTTGATCACCAGAGGCTGGAAACTGAGACTATAACGAACTTGAATGAACAGTCTTTAGAGCAGCCCTTATCTTTCACTAGCTTCACACCTCGCTGTGTATCTCTTAGTCACACCCTAGAATTTACAACCCTGGTCCAGAGATCCATTTGTTCTGTTACTCCTTCACAAATTTGTCATTCTTTGTCTAAAAACTATAAAAACATCTTGCTTTGACCTCTCCTTTAGACCTCACACTTGCAGAGATCCCCATGTACACGTAAAGTTAATAAAACTTGCATGTTTTTTTTCCTGTTAATCATTCTTGTGTTAATTTGGTTCCTAGACCCACCTAAAGAGCCTGCACAATAACTAAGGAAAGGTAGAAGGACCCCTCACCACTACAGGTGTTTGCCTGCAATCCTTGACATTCTTTGGCTTCTGCCTGTATTGCTTCAAGAGTTAGCTCCGTCCTCACATGGCTATCTTCCCTGTGTCTACCCTAAATTGAGGACGATGGCATCTCAAGATCCTTAACTAATTGCATCTGCAAATACTCTATTTTTTTTCTTTTTTTTTTTTATTTTGCCTTTTTTAGTAATTTATTGCGGTGCTGGGGATTGAATCCAGGGCCTTGTGCTTATGAGGCAAGCACTGGACCAACTGAGCTACATCCCCAGCCCCCGACTCTATTTCTTAATAAGGTCACATTCCGAGGTTTTGGGTGGACATGAATTTTGGGGGGACTTCATTCAACTAAAGATAAAGACCTTGGAGAATTCTAAGACTGGAGGGAGAATAAAAAGGGGCCTGTGTGGAGCAGTGAGGGTTTGTCCTTCAATGAAGAGGCAGTTGGGTTGGCCACAAAGTGGACATAGTGACAATGTTTAATTCAACCAGTGTCTGGATCTTACTCGATGTGTTCCCATAGAGCTGCCTTTCTATGTGTTTCCCCACAATCACTGCCCCCAAGGTCAATACTGACCCCAGACTCCTTCTGTCTGGTCAGAACACCCTGGCACAGCCCTTGTCTCAGGCACATGACTAGGGCAGGGCCAGAGAGACCAAGGTGAAGATCTGAAGTGCAAACTGAGAGAGATTCTCCTCTGCAATGATGTGCATGAGGACACGAGTGGGGACCTTTCCTGCCTGGTGGACAGAACTGGCCTGGAATGCTGTGGACACAGAGGTGCATTTTTCCCTTTGGTTGGGTCACTCCTTTAGTGTCTAGAAAATAAAATTGGAGCCTTAGGCAAAGACTTGTATGAACCAACTCTGCATTCTGGGCTTCCAGTTCTTCCAGATGTAACTAAGAGGTTTCTAGCCAATGAATGGGTAAAACTGAGTGAAGTAAGAGGAAATATGAATCTGCTCTCGGCCCACATTTCCTGGCATGCTCCTAAGACCCTTGGAGTCTCTGAAGAGTTGTTTCTTTGAATTCTGATGGGACAACTATGTCTGGGGCTCCTGGACAGCCTCATGATGGCAGCTGGTTGCCAGGGAACGAATCATGAGGTAATATGGTTGGAACTTTCACTCCCATCCTTAACTCTGGCAGAGGATAAAGGACTAACAGTTGAGTTCATCAACAATGGTCAATTACTGAAGAGAAATCTTCATTAAAAACCCAAAAAGATGGAGCTCAGAGAGCTTATCAATTGGTGACCAAGAGCACATCCATGTGCTGGGAGGGTGGTGCACCCCAAAACTTTATAGGGACAGAGTTCTTGGGACTCTTCCAAACACACACTAGGTGTCTCTTCATTTGCCCGTTCAATGTATTCTTTGATATGTCCTTTGTAATAAACTGGTAACTGAGTAAGGAAGCTATTTTCCTGGGTTCCCTGAGTAACTCTAGCAAATATGGAAACTGAGCAAAGGGTTGTGAGAAACTGATTTGCAGCCAAGTGAGACAGAAGCTGTGAGTGACCAGGGAACTCTTGGCATCTGAACTCCTGATTGGCATCTGAAGTGGAGGCAGCCTGTGGGACAGAGCCCTTAGTTTATGGGGTCTGACACTAACTCCAGGTGGATAGTGTCAGAACTAAGTGGAATTGTGCAGTACCCAGATTCTGTCAGAATTGATAGAGGAAGCCAGGCACCATGGTATACACCTTTAATCCCAGCAGCTCCGGAGGCAAAGGCAGGAAGATTGCAAGTTCAAAGCCAGACTTAGCAATTTAGTGAGACCCTGTCTCAAAATAAAAAATACAAAGGGCTGGGGATGTGTCTCAGTGATTAAGCACCCCTGGATTCAATCCCTGGTACCCCCAAAAATTGATAGAGGAAAATCCTTGTATTTCATGTATTCTGGTGACCAAAAGTGTTCAGTGTTGAGTGTGAGTAGAGAGGAAGACAGTTGTTTTTTCTAAATTTGCTGAAAGGAGCAAGAGAGGTTGGACAAGGGCCTGATTTTGCAGAAGGGTGGCAAGGTGCAGTTGTAGAATGCAAGGGACAAGTCAGGGTTGCAGGTGACTGCACAAAGGTGTGTTTGGGGGAGGGAAATTATAGATCCGAGAGCCCCAGGGCTGGTGTGCTGGCTGTTCTCCCTGATCCATAGGATACAATTTGGTGTTCTTTGGTCAGAAAAATTGGAAAGGCTGCCTTAAATGAAGCTAAGCATATTCCTGCTTGCAGCATCTCTTGGATACATTCTAACACAGCATTTCTTTTTTTAGGGTTTTTCTCAGGCCTCCAGTGCTGAAAAGGGGATTCTTTGAGATACTAGGAAAACATTGATTTTTTGGAACAAAAAACTGACAAGACCCTCTTCACATTTCAGAAAAGATGTGTGGGAGACTGAGCAGAGGTGAGTGGAGGTGCATGTGTGTGTGTGTGTGTGGGGGGGGTAGCTGGAGGCAGAGAACGAAGGAATCTGTGAAGACCTGGTGGCAAGTGGCAGTGATGGGCTTGGAGCAGAGATGCAGAGGAGGGAACTATTTCGGGGATGGAATCCATAGGACTTGGTGACAGATTGGATGGGGGGAGAAGAGGGAGGTGTGGAGTGTGCGACTGGGTTCCTGGCTGGGATAAGGTGGTGTGCAGAGATTCAGAGAATCTAGAATGGGCTGGGTGGAGTCTGGTTTGTATTCACTGTGTGCTGACATGAGCATTGTCACGTGTGTGTGTGTGTGTGTGTGTGTGTGTGAAGTGTGATCTGAGCTGCCGCCCCATTCCCAGCTCTTGAGCATGAGAAGTACTATTTAGCTTGAACCCCAACAGCGGCCACCAGAGACCACACTGGGCACAGGTCCAGGCCATGGGAGAGCTCTGCAGGAGCCTCTGGCCCTTTCTGTAAAATGCTGGGCTCCATGAGCTTCAGTGCACAGACTGCATGTATAGAGCAGGAGACCCCCGCCCTTAAAAAGAGAGGCACAATTTATTTTAAAATCCTTCTGGAGTTTTGGTTTTCCTTTTAATCCCAAATGGCCTTTTAAGCTTCTGGCTCCTATATTTAACCTATTTAATGAGATTTCTTTTCCAGTAATTCCTGAAACTGGTAATCTCTAATTGGGTCAAATTCTCTACCCACAAGCCAGCGATGCTATTTTTAGTGCAAATCCTCAGGCTGAAGCTCCTCCGGCCTTTCAGACGCAGCTGTCAGCGCCGCCGACTTTCCGCCACGCTCCGTTCTCCCCAGCCAGACCTGATTTTAAATATTTCCCCAATACGTTTCAGGGTGAGCCTGCCTGCCCAGCCCTCCGGCCTCCTCCCCATCTGCAGCCCCAGGATGGTTTACACAAATCCATTTAACGCTCGTCAGCTTAGGTCCCCAGTGTCACTATAAATAATCGAGTCCTGGCAGCGGCTTTGGGGAAGCACCTGAGCTCTACTTCCCGCTGCCTTTTGTCCCTGTTGTGGATGAGCCACCTAGGGGGACAGGGAGGAAGGCAAGGGCTTATGCTGACCCTGAAAACCATGGGGGTGGGGTGGGATTTAGAGAATCCCTTTCTGGTGTCCTCATTCAGCCAGGGGACCTCCCTGGTCCTCAGGATGCTCCAGGTGCCTCCTCTGGCCCACAGCCTTCCTGGATGCGTCCTAGTGGGAGGAGCCATTTGCCCCTATTGTCTCAGGGGCTTCTTGTTCTCCTGCTTCCCCACACTGGACCGTGTGCACCTGGGGCAGGGTGGGGCTTCTTTGCCTTGGTGTCCCCAGAGTTCTAGGAGAGTAAATGGACCTAGGGGTTTGTCTGGGGAGGTCTTGACTCCTGACCTTGCCTGAAATGCACACATCTCGTTCAGTTGCGGTCCTGGTGGGGAAAGGAAGATGCTGCCACGGAGAGGGTGAGTTAAGTTGGTGTGGATGTACATGTTTCTGGAGTCCACGTGCTCAGCGGTCATGATGGGACAAGCCCCATTTCCTTCAAATCAAGAGTGTTGGCAAAAGGGGTGCAGTCTGGGGTATCCTGAGGTTTCTTTCCGGCGGCCTCTAGTTCTTCCTCCAAAGTTTTAGCCTCTCAACAAAATCCACAGTGAAACAGTTCTGGAAGGTTCTGTCCTCCTTCCCACCCCTTTTCAAAAGAAGTATGCCCAGCCCTATTTCATATTCACTTCACAAGTCTCAAGTCCTGAATTTGGAAGGACTTTTCTAATTTCAAAATTTGCCCATTGGCAAAACCATGTGACCTGCCATTGATGCAGGCAAATACACTTGTTAAATCTTTTCCTTTCTGGAGATTTTGGCTAAACTCCCTGTAATGGTTAATTTTATGTTATTTTGACTGGGTGGCATGCCCAGATAGCAAATGAAATGTTATTCTGGATGTGTCTGTGAAGGTGATTTTGAATGAGATTACATTTAAATTGCTGAACAATCAGTGAAGCTGATTGTTCTCTATAGTGTAGGTGGGCCTCATCCAATCAGTTGAGGGCCCAACAGAACAAAAAGATTGTCCTCCCCCAAGTAATGAGGAATTCTCCAGCTGATCATCACATTGGAGTGAACTGGAACATGGGCTCTTCCCTGGAACTCCAACCTTACCACACATTCTGAAGATTTGGGACTTACCAGCCTCCATAATTGAATTGAGTAAATTCCTTAAAATGAGCCTCTTTTTTTCAAATTGCATACATATGTGGATATATATACACACACCCATGCACACATATGTGCATCACATGTGCACATGCACACATATACCCTATTGCTTCTGTTTCTCTAGAGAACTTTGACATACATTGCCCCTGTCCATCAGACTCCAAATATTTCCCTGCAGTGTCCTTTCTGAGATAACTGTGTGGCCGAGTTTGAACCCACCAGGAGGAGCAGGAAAGAAAGAGGAGAATTGCAGTTTATTGTATAAATGCTCTTGAGCCACGCTCAGCAAGGAAGCAACCTAGAGATGGCCACTTCTCCTCTCCCAATACTGCAGTCCCTGGCATTTTCCAGCATCACTGTATCCTGAAAAGATACCCTCATAAGAACGGGGGGAAAGGCTAGGCATCTTTTATGAAGTTTGCAATCATCCCCTAGATAATTTGGGATGATCAAGATGATAATTTGGGATTTCCTGTCCAAGGAAATCACACTGGGGTTGCAATTCCTGATGGAAAACTGCAAGTGTAGATGAGGACAGACCTTGAGCATGAGGAGTCAGCCAAGTCCCCATAAGGGGGATCTCACAGAGCCCTAGAGGGGAACATGTGCTACATGCCAAGTTTGCCAGCAGACAGGAACTAACCTTTCTTTCAGAAAAGAAGTGGAGATTTGGGGCTCTTCAATAAACCTCAGAGAATATAATTTCTTTTAATTTAATATAAATAAATTGTGATTAAAATAAGAGAAACAGAGTGGGAGAAAATCTTTGCCACATACACTTCATATAGAGCACTAATCTCCAGAATCTACAAAGTACTCAAAAATCTTTACACCAAGAATACTAATAACCCAATCAATAAATGGGCCAAGGAAATGAACAGACACTTTACAGAGGAAGATCTACAAGCAATCAACAGATTTATGAAAAAATGTTCAACATCCCTCGTTATAAGAGAAATGCAAATCAAAACCACCTTAGGATTTCATCTCTCCCCAATTAGAATGTCTTTTATTAAGAATACAGGCAACAACAGGTGTTGGTGAGGATGTGGGGAAAAGAGTACACTCATACATTGCTGGTGGGAGTGCAAGTTGGTGCAGCCACTCTGGAAAGCGGTGTGGAGATTCCTCAGAAAACTTGGAATGGATCCACCATTTGACCCAGCTATCCCACTCCTTGGCCTATCCCCAAAGGACTTAAAATCACTACTACAGTGATGCAGCCACATCAATGTTCATAGCTGCTCAGTTCACAATAGCTAGATTGTGGAACCAACCTAGATGCCCTTCAATAGATGAATGGCTAAAGAAACTGTGGTATATATACACAATGGAATATTACTCAGGCATAAAGAAGAATAAAATTATGGCATTTTCAGGTAAATGGATGATGTTGGAGACTGTCATGCTAAGTGAGATTAGCCAATCCCAAAAATCCAAAGACCGAATGGTCTCTCTGATAAGTGAACGATGATGCATAATTCAGGGTGGAAGGGAGGCAAGAATGGAGGAAGGATAGATTGCATAGAGGGAAGGGAGGGGTGGGGTCAGGGTAGGAGGGTAAGAATAATAACAGAATGAGACAGACATCATTGCCCTGTGTACATGTATGAACGCACAGATGGTGTGACTCTACTTTGTGTACAACCAGAGAAACAATAGCTGTACTCCATTTGTGTACAATGAATCAAAATTAAATAAATTTTAAAAAATAACAGAAACAGGCTATATTTACTTTGTGCACTTTGGGGTGTGTGATTGTACATCAGGAGGATGATTTTTCCTTTGAAAAACTTGAGCGCTTGTGGGTGGGCTGGAATGATCCGTTGTGTCCATCCTAGAGCTTGGACAGAATGGGGCAGGCAGGCTGCAAGTCTCTCCATGCAGATAGTGTAGGGATGCTAAAGTTTTTGACAGACACCCAAGAAGCTGAGACATCAGTTAGTCTGTAGAGGGGAAGAGAAGAGAGGAAGGATCTCGAAGGGGCTTGGGAGACCTCAGGGAGTTGTTACCCTGGGGCCAAAGGAGTTATGGCTAGTGATATCTTGGCTTGTTGTTAAGGGAGGAAGAGATTCTCCTCTACTTGCCTTAGTTCCTATGTGGGCTCTTTGACTGAATCTAGGAACACAATTAATACAAGAGCTGATGAACCAGAGGAAAGCATGAAAGTTTTATTAAATTTACAGGCAACATGGGGATCTTTACAAAAGAGTGAAGTCCAAAAAAGAAAAAAAAAAAAAAAGAACAAAACATGAAGCCTTTTTACCTTTTTCGAGAAATAATGGCAATTTTGTGAAGGAATAACAGGACAGATGTTTCTCTGGATTAGGGTAGTAAATTCTAGGGATGATATTAAGGTTTATGGGGGGTATGTGCAAGCTTGTGAAAGATAAGGGTCACTTCAGAGTTTGCGTATTTAGATTCATTGCAGCCCAGTTACCAGCCTCTGGTGATAAAGGCTATCTTGTGGCCTTTTTGTGTAAAGAGCACCCCTCCCAGAAGACTCTTCAAGGCTTGCTGCATGTAGGAGAAGACAGGCCAAATGGCCCTTTCTGAACTTACAGTCTCTCCAGTGATTTCAGCTAGAAATAATCAATACACCAGTTCAGCATATTTTGAGATGGCATGTGCTCGCCTTCTCCAGCATTCATGTCTTATGCTCAGTTTTAAAATCTCACCCCAGTGCTGTGCTCTCTCCATTCCCAGATCCCTTGTGAACTTTGCTGTGAAGTTTTGCTCTGTGTTGCCTAGGGGGACCCAGGATTGAGGGGAGGTAACTCAGGGGGAGAGGACCAGGAGCAAGAAGACACCCAGGATGCACGAGTCCCCCCCCCACCCCCAATCCCTGCAGGTGCTTTTCTTGGAGCAGTCACCCTTCTGATCACACATGTAGGATTACTGGGTTAGCACCTGCCTCTCCCACTCAGGCAGGAATCCTGATAAGGCAGGGCTGTGCTTGCTCTGCTCAACGCCAAATCCTTTTTTTAAAAAAAAATTTTTATTGTGGCATTGGGAATTGAACCCAGGAGTGCTTTACCACTGAGCTACAACCCCAGTCATTTATTATGTTTTATTTTGAGAGGGCATTTCACTAAATTGTCCAGGTTGACCTTGAACTTGCAATCCTCCTGCCTCAGCCTCCTGAATAGCTGGGGTTACAGGTGTGTGCCACTATGCCCAGTTCATTACCAAGTCTTAAGAGCCATGGATGATACACAGACCTCTTTCCAAATACTCAGCTGCCAATTTTCCTTGAAAACTGGGACATACAAATTTATCTGATGCCTAGCATTTCTTAGGCTGCCCTGGGACCATGGCACTGTGTTGAGGAAGTGGAGTCTCCCAAGACGCACACGTGCTGCCCTCTGTCATGCAGAGGCCAATGGCAGGGCTACCTCAGAAGGCTTGCTCACCACCTCCTGCTCTATCTTCTTCTTGTGCCACAAGGAACATCACCAGACTAGTGCTGCTTGAAGTAGCGGAATCAGTGAGCCCAGATCCTGCATCCTGTGTGCTCCCTGGCTGTCTGCAGATCGTCGTCCATCCCCTTCCTGCACTGCAGCTCCTGCCTTTAGCACCAGGACCTCTTCTCCTGGGTTCCAGCTGTCTGGGTACTGCCTTGGTTCCAGAGAGGAGCAAAGGGACAACCAGCACCTCCCACCGAGTCCCATGAGCAGGTGGCAGTGGAGCCCCCATTCCACAGTTCCTCCAGGCTCTGGGGCTGTGGGACAGCTGCAGCTGTGGCCATCCCTAGGCTTTAAGTCACAGAGATGCCACCTCATAGTTTTGAATTAATGTAGTGTGTATTGCTTTCCTATCATTTTTTGACAGAAGGAATCCTAAACAGATGCTCATGATGGGTTCTAATTGCTGGCCTTGAGTGACTAAGAACCCTTTCCTGTGTCCCACATGCTTCAAGCAAAAAAGCATATGAGGAAATACCTGAAGAAGGGCTGGGACACACACTTGTGTCTCATGTCAGATGAAGCTGGTGTTTGAAAGCCATCTTTTTAAAGGGGAGAAATGGGAAAAGGGCAGCATTTGAGGGTCTTAGTCCATTTTCTGTTGCTATAACAGAATACCTGAGAATGGGTAATTTATAAAGAGAAGATGTTTGTTTCGTTCACAGTTCTAGAAGCTGTAAGTCCAAGAGCATAGCTCCAGAATTTTCTCAGCTTCTGGTGAGGGATTCATGCTGATCAGTGCATGGTAGAAACTGGAAGGGCGAGTGAGCACATGGAGAAGAGGAGAGGAAATCAAACTCCCATGCTGGCTAACTTGGTCCTGTAAGACAGTATTAATCCATTCATGAGACTCCACCTCCATGACCCTGACTCCTCACACTAGGCCCACTACTGAATGCAGCTGCACTGGGGAATTAAGACCGAGCAGGAGTTTTGGTGGGGACCTATATTCAAACCACAGCCAGACCCAATTTGCTCTGGGCTGAGTCCCAGCATCTCTCAATCAGCTTTGAATGTTTCACCATTCTCAGACTGTAGTGGGGATCGTTAGATTACCTAGAAATTATTTGAACAAAACTAACTTCACTGAGTAGCCTATAGGCACAGAATCAACAACCTCTCTCCTGACCAAGCTCATTTCCACAAGAGGTTCAAAGTCAATAGAAGTAGAGGCTGATCTCTCCTTGCAGCTTCACAAGGGAAACATTGTCCCTAAATATGAAGTGTTAGTGGAGTTGTACCCATTCCTCCAGGAGCCAAATCTCTGACTAAGTCAGTAAAAATTAGTGAGTTCTCCACCAATGGAATTTGGGTAAGTTGACTTCCCCAGCTATTATGGTCACTATCCAGATGCCTAAAATGACACATTTTGCTGTAAGAATCTGAATGACCCTCACCCATTTCTATGTATAAAAAACACTGAATTGTTACAGGGAAAACTGTCTTTATTCTACATGTACCAAGTGCAGTCTTGAGCATGTGGACCATGACACATAAGGAGGTAGGCACTAAACCCCCAATCCACAGGGAAGAAGTTAAAGCACAGAGAGGTTGAGTATCTTACTTAAAGTCACACAGCTGGGAGGAGTAGCACCAAGATGCTAGCCCAGCAATGTGACTCAAGGGTCCCTACTCTTAGCCATGATACCACATGGCTGCCTTGTGGAGACTATGAACTGAACCTGGGTCAGATGGGCTGAGGCTCCAGGCTGAACCCCCTCAGCACCACCCCCATGATGCTGCAATTCCTTTAGTTTCTCCAAAGGTCAGGGCCCTCTGCAGTGGTGAGGTTCCACTACAAAGACAGGAGAGATTAGTAAATGGTGGAAAGCAAAGGGATGTCTTTGCTCCAAAAGACCTCGAAGTGGGCAGCAGCTCCCTGTACCAATAGGAGACAAGCCTTTGAACCCCAGTCTCCTCCACATGAACGAGGGTGCCCAACTTGTCCCTTGTGTTTGTTTTTATTGGGAGGAAAGTGTATGCTGTGGTGACGCAGAGGTAACAGATGCTGGCCTGTGAGACATGTGCACACCAAGTGGCTGATGGCGCTGGCTTCTGATGAGGGCAGCAGGTGCTCCCCAGAAGAAGAGAATTTCTCACCATGATTCTCAAATCCCCTTGGCTATCGTTCAATATGTACTCACTGCAACATGGAATATTATCCAGGATAGACCACATGTGAGTGTATTTATTAGTCAGCCTCCCTTAACAAAGCACCACAGACTGGGCAGTTTTACTCACAGAGCTGCTTCCCAGTCTTGGAGGCAGTCAGTGTTCAGATTTCCCCTTTATATAAAGACATCAATCATATTGAAGGGGGGGGGGCCTCCTGCATTCCAGCACAGACTCTTCTTAACTAATTATATCTGCAATGACCCTATTTTCAGATAAGGTCACATTCTGAGGTGCTGGAGGTTAACTGCATTATATGAATTTTGGAAGAGATGCAACTCGACCTATTGTACCCACCAAGAGTACAGGGTGTAATATTTCACCATATTGCACATGAACTTTCCTGTCGTCTCTGGTTGCAAAGTGTCCATTTGAAGGTTTTCACCTTCTAACCTGGTAAACAGGGAGAGAGTATTAACACATCAGCATACAAGTCCACACCAACAAAAACAACTGTGAGTTCTTGTCCCTCCTGGGATTTAACAACAGTGGTGGGAGTAAGGAGTTCCATTCTTTTACCAAACTGGCATTCTGTGATTTGTGGCCATTTCCCAAACATCTCTATGTCTCCAATTTTTTGTCAACAAAATGAGGGTGATAAAAGCTTCTTTCTGTGACACCATGGAGGGTCAATGGTGCAACAGCCTTGAGAATGATGGAGAAACAGCTCGGTACGAGGTAGTCCTGGATATTAGGACTGGCATGTGTGGCAGTGAGCAAAGGGTTTTGGACCCACGAGCAATCTTTTTTTCCACTCAAACTTGAATATAAATCTTTTCAGTCTCTCTGGATGGCAGCGGATGCCAACCCTACTAAAAAACTTGTTTTTTTTTTTTTCTGTTTACCAAATAAACTTTTTGAATAAGGGAAGAGGTGAGAGCCAAAAGGTGCAAGAGTGTGCTGTTGATTTGTGAACTTTGTACCCAGATAACTTTATCACACTTCTCTCATTTTCATGTAGTTTGATTATCTTTGGACATTAACTTTGGTTTTATAAAATCATTGAAATATAAAAATATGCCATTTAACAAGAGAATATACACTTTGATACTTGGAAAAATTTTGCAAACTTTGCTATTTGGAAATAAATGGAGACCAGGTGATGAAAATGGTGCTTTATCAAGTGACGACAAACAGGGATTGAGCCAGGTCATTTCCCCAGTGTTAGCTGCTATCCTCCACAGGCTCTACCCTAAAGAGAGGAGGAGGACAAATGACCACAAAATGAGGCTACAGAGTGGTAGTTGTGAAACTTCATGGAAAGGTAGGGACTGTGGGTGCTTCCCAGGGCCAGGAAGGCTTCCTAGAGAAAAGCCACCTGCTGGGGAGGTCATTCCAGGAAACAGAATTAGTTGGTTACCAAGTATTTCCCGAGGGCCTTAGGCATGAGCTATTGAATAGATGGGTTGGGAACATGCTCCTACTTTAGGCAAAGACCATGAGGCATCATTATCGTCAACTCTCTGGTGAAAATAAAGTTTATAGGTGACCACTTGGAACCTTTTACAAAAAATATGGCAATTCATGGAGTACAACCTAACACTAGTGCCAAAGCCAATGGAAACACCACCAGTTCTAATCCTTGGGCCCATATAACAGAATGTGGGCAGTGGCTTTCAAGTTATTAGAATTCCTGGGGGCTTCTAAAACAGACCAATGCCTGGACAGATCAATTAAATCAGAGTTTCTGTATAGTGCCTCATGAAGTGGGGCTAGCCTCTGGTCAGCAGTATATCATGGGATATACCCCTGATATACTGCTGGTTTGGTTTATCCCCATGATCATAGAGGGGGCAATTGCCGGGGATTTTCGCTAAAGGGGGACAGAAGTAGCGACCCCCAGGGCTCCGTCCTGAGAAACGAAAAAGTCACCACGCCTGAAGCACCTGCACAAAGTTCTCTCACCTACAGTAGATGTAACCCCGATGCTCTAGCGGGACTGACCCTACCATTTGCCCTGCTGACGATAGAAAATATCTCTCCATCACTTGGGCATCCACCTTCTTTTTAGGGCAAAGGGCATCTCTCATCTCTCATCTCTCACCCCTGCGCCTACACCTCACATCGTGTTCCCTGGATACAGCAGTGCCAGGACTCTATTCTGGCTTAGTTCAGCAATAGAAGTGACCCCTCAGGCCGAACTTCAGGGGTTCTGCCTCTGGAACTTCAGCCAGCCCCTCCCCGCACCTCCTCAAACCAACTCCCGCCAGCTCCCGCACACACAGTGGAGCCCTTAAAGTACCCTGTATAAAAAGGGCCCCATGTGCGTACTGAGGGGACCGGGTTCAAATGCCATAGGCCACTGCCACTCTCCTCCCAGCTGAGGGGCGATGGGGAGGGTCCTCCGGAGTCGCTTCTTGGTCACGCCGGGTCCTGACACTGGGTCCACAGCCGAGCACCAGCTCCTTTCTAGTGACCTGTTTTTATTTGGGGAGGGGGAACACATTAGGTAGGACTACCTCTCCCTCCACGAAGAATTTCAGCGTTTTTAGGGTCCCAAAAGACTCCCAGGGGGTGGGTTCTACTGTGCTCAGTTGGGGAAACTGAGGCTCAGAGGGACAAGGGAGGTACCCAAGG
>JAJEJO010000362.1:354526-421440 GCA_020662805.1 Glaucomys volans
CTTCCTTCCTTCCTTCCTTCCTTCCTTCCTTCCTTCCTTCCTTCCTTTCTTTCTCTTTTTCTTTTTGTTATTAAACTTGTTTTTATTTTATTTTTATTATGGGAAATTTAAACATATCCCAAAGTAGAGAGATGGGCGCAGTGATTCCTTGAGTACCCTTCACCAGCTCCAGCAATGATCAACATTCTGCCAATCCTCTCTCAAATGATGCTAATTCTAAAACACTTATTAATTCAAAAACAGACAGCTAGCAAGCAATTAGGTTAATTTAAAAACACACTGTGCACGATGTTGCAAAAGCAGCCACTGTTTAAAGAAAATGACATTATTTTTACCACCCAGTCATTGATGGACGCCCACAGGCAGGACTGAAGGCCTGTGGACGAGGTGAGGGACTGACCCCATTGACCAGACACATAGGAGTCTGTGCAAAACCCATGGCAGTCAGTGTATTTGTTATGAGAATGTGGCCACTGTGGTGTGGGGAGCAGTGTACAGGATCAGCCTCTTCTCTGGAGGTGACCAAAGTGCTGTCTGCTGATGTGAGAAAGCACTTTCTGGAGCCAGGCCTTGTGTCCTGCCTGCATGTGCCCTTCTGGCAGAGGCTGGTCTGGGTCAGCCCACATTGGTTTCTCCATTCCCACCAGTGGTACAAATGCTGCCTAGGCTCTGTGCCCAAAGTGGGGCTAGCCCAGGCAGTTGCAGGTTGAAACAAGAGCAGGTTCAATGGTGAGTTTTGCATACTGAGTAGTTAACTTAATTGCAGATACTACAAGATGAGAGAGGACTACCCAGCCCAATCCAGGGATCAGGAAGTTGCTAAGTGAAGGAGGGAAACCTGCAGACAGGCTGCAGAAAGGGGAGAGGTCCTGAGAGTGTGATCTGCCTAGAATCATGTGCTGAATGCATGGTAGATTACGTATGGTGGGGGATGTACTCGTGCATGTGCACAAGCCTGAATACATGTATGGAACATGCCCTGCACAGAGGCCAGGAGGCATGGTGGGCAGGGAAGGGGAGAGCCTAGATCTTGACTGTCTCTAGCATGCTAGGGATGTAAGGTTTGAGCAGGCCCTGGGACGATCTGAGCCCTAGGATCTGCTGTTAGGGAGATTCTAGTTGCATTCCAGTGTGGGTTGTGCTGGTGAGTGGTGGGTGAAGAGCAGTGGGTGGCCTGGGACCCTCAGGCAGGAATTTA
This sequence comes from Glaucomys volans, assembly GCA_020662805.1. NCBI lineage: Eukaryota > Metazoa > Chordata > Mammalia > Rodentia > Sciuridae > Glaucomys > Glaucomys volans. The sequence goes on from JAJEJO010000362.1 coordinate 355,725, forward strand.
TGAAAGTGAGGAGATAGAGAGGGAGGTCAGGGGACTCAGGTTCTAGACTGGGCAGTGGCACTTGCTCCCAGATGTGACAGGGTAAAAGGGGTAGATACTAGGGACTGTGAGATGATGATGTCAGGTTGGGACAGGCCATTGCTTCAGGGATTGTGGAACATCTTAGGAGAGACCAGGGCCAGAGCTGCCCCAGGTGCTAGGGCAGTGACTTTGAGGGGTCTCTGTCCAGTGGCTATCCATGTCTGATGGTTTATCTTCTCCCAGCTCTTCTGGGGTGCTAGGTTTCTGCAGGAAGCCCTGGGAGGGGAGTGCCCTCATCACACAGTGCCACTTCCACATCTGTCAACGTGACTTATCACCATGGAGCTGCTGTGATTGCTGCCAGGCTTCTCTACCCTGAAGTGTTTCTTTTTTATCTTTCTTTTTCTACATCTTGCTCTTTGAGAGGAAGCAATGTGCCCAGCCCACACTCAGGGAGTGGGGAGTTTACCTCCTGGAGGGAGGACTCCTTGTGGATGACTTGGAATTCGCCCAAGGTTTGCCTGTTTGTCTCTGATCCTTCGTTCACGTTTTATTCAGCCGTTGATTTCTATCAGTGTGGACTTGTGGATGTTTATTTTTTACTTTGGGTTGTAATCTAAAGCTGCTTCATTTTGTTGCTCAGATTGTTCCAGGTCTGGCTACACAAAGCTTTTCCATCTGGCTCCTGTGTCCTCTGACACACCCCATCATTGTACGTGTGTGTCTTTTTAAAAGCCCTTGCCTTACTTTGTGGCACTACATGATGCTCCAGGTGCCTGTCATATGTTCTCTGCCCTAACCCAGGAAAGGAACTTCTCTCTTGGACATTTGTGTTAGACCATGATGTGGACCCCGGGTGTCCTCATTGCTACTGGGGCAGAGAGAGCTAGAAAATTCACACCCATGCATACTTTGGCAAATATTTGTGTTTGTGCCCATCCATGTCTGAATTAAATTGAATATAAATTCATCCTGATGTAACTTGCTACCTCACAGACCACTCTAGCTTCCTCCCTTACCAGCCTGCAAACCCCTCCTGCAGTGAGGAACTGGCTCGGTGATGTTTTGAGCTCAGTGCCCAAGTGCATAGAAAGGTCCTGCTGCTCATGGGCCTCTCTCCTGGAATATAACTAGTGGAACCTCACTGAGCTGGTTCTTTGGGAAGCCCTCCTTCCCCAGGCTCTGCCTGCTGGGCAGGTCCCTTGAGGCTTCGGTGCTCATCTCTGCATGGGCAGGTTCACCCTATTGTGATGCCAGCCAGCCTTGCATCCTGTTGGGGAGATGAACAAATGTAGTATTCTTAAACTCTCACTGACCTCTGTGAGGTGGGAGCTCTGGTCCAGGTGTTGGGTCTGCCTCCCTCATTGGGACATTGTTTGGGTGGATCCTGGAGCCACTGCAGAGGAGCTCACAGGCATCTCAGTGCCTGGGAGTCCCTTACATCCCCCACCCCACTCTGTCCCACTGATCACTGATCCTGTTCTGCAGACAGACAAACTGAGTGCAGGAGAGAAGACAAGGGAGGATAGGGGAGCAGTTCCCAGTGCTTTCCCCATCCCCAGAAACTCTCAGCAGAGTGCCTTTTCTGTGGTACACCCTGAACTTCCATCTGTCTGGGTGTAGGTCATCAGGAATGTTTGTGACATCAGCATGATCCTTGGTGGTCCACACAGAACTTCTGAGCACACAGGGCAGAGTTATATTATGGTGTGGAGCATGCGTGTGATGGTTGGACAGGGGATCCTTTCTTTAACTAGCAGTAAACAGAGAGAGTCCTCAAACATGCAACACTCCTTGGATACGTATCCTCCATTCATGAGATCTAGGCTCACTGTAGGAGCCCACAGAAACTAAGAAATGGTTAGGAGAAAACAATAGCTGAAGAAGGAACAGGGCTCCATTAGAAGGAGAAGGCTTGAATGTATAGAGGGTGTCCATGCTGAAACTGGCAGCTTGGGCCCTCTCTGCACTGGGTTGCCATAGGGCCCCTGAGTACAGAGGTGCAGAGGTGGCACCTGGACTGGGTTGCCTTTGAGGAAGGCCAGAATTGGATCTACTGCTCCAGCAGTGACCAGTCAGCAGTGTGGGAGCCAGGCTTCCTCTCCTCCAGTCCAGCAGCTGGTGGGGTATTTTCCTTTGGATCCACTTGGGGACCTGGGGGTGGTCTCTAGCAACTGGTCTATCATCCCAATAGACAGATGTGTCAGCTGTTTTTTATGCACCTGACTCCATTTTCATATACTGTAATCTGAGTCCATTGTGTTCTAGGAGGAAACCATGGGAGAAAGGAAGCCTACATATTGACAGATTTCAAAAGGGAGGTTTTGTTCTTAATTATAGTTTTCATTTTAAGGGCTGGGGTCTGCCTGCCTTTCACTTCCTTTAGAAGGTGGGTGGTATGCCTTTGTGCAGGCCCTTCTGCTGGTCTTATTAGCTCACCTGATGACTTGGCTCCCTTCTTTGGCCCTGGCCCTTTCCAGACCCCCATGGTGTCTGGTGACTAGCCAGTTCTTCCTTCAGCGTCCATCTGTTTCAACAGTTTGCTGCATTGTACTGAGAAGTACTGCTGCCCCTCAAGTCCCACCTGCTCTGGCCTCTCTCTTCAGCCACTGCTTTTGTCTTCTGTTGAGGGCGAGGGGAGAGGCCATGGCCCTCTGGGGCCCTCTTGGTCATCTGCCTAGTGCCCTTGATGTCCATCCCAACTTGCCTAGGGTTCTGCAGCATCCCTGAAGTACTGTCCACCCAATGTTCCATCTCTAGGGCTGTTGGGGCAGCACACAAGACTTGAAGGAATTAGCAAAGTGTGTTCTTGCACCAGTAGAGCAGACTGCCATGGAGCCATCGTAGGAGTGCTAAGGTGTAATCAGAAATGCTGGTCAGAACTTTACCTCTGAGGATTTTATTATGACAGGAACAAATAATGGAAACTACCAGGAGTGCAATTGGAAGATCATGGTTATGTGAAAGAAAATATCCATTTGCAGCAGCATCTTGCGTTTGTTAACATGGAGATTCAGAGCACCTAACACATTCTGAGATGCTCTCTGTCATGTTCATGGAAAAGTTTGGGTCTAAATTCCATCCACTCTGTGATGAAGCTCAATAAAAAGTATGGAAAGAAAAGAGAAATGGCTATTATTTAGGCCACAATGAGACAGAAGTTAGGAGTTGTGTGCATACATTCAGGTCACAATGGTATGTCAGGGTTACAACGACATGTTTAGGGTCACAGAGAAATGTTCAAGGTTGATTGGATATGTTCAAGTCATAATGAGATGTTCAGGTCACATGAAGATGTACTGGGTCACAGGCAGATGTCAAGTCGCAGTGAGATGACCAGGGTCATATGGAGATGTCCAAGGTCAGAGGTAGATGTTCATGGTGGCATGGAGATATCAGAGTTATAGTAAAATTTTCAGGTCACATTGAGATGTTCAGGATCACAGAGTGATGTTCAGGTTACAGTGAAATGCTCAAGATTGCATGGAGATGTTCTGGTCACAGCACTGCTTGGGGTCACAGGTAGATTTTCAAGGTCATATGAAAATGTTCAGGGTCACAGATGTTCAGGTCATGGTAAGATGTTCAGGGTCACTTTGTACAGTCAGTGTCATAGTGGAGATTTCAGTGACCTGGGAGGAACCATATCATTGTTGTGTTAGACAACTTTTGATCACTCTGACAAAATACCCGAGAAAATCAACTTAGAGGAGGAAAGATTAATTTTGGCTTATGGATTCAAAGGTTTCAGTCTATGGTCACTTGGCTCTGTTGTTTCTGGGCCTGTGGTGAGGCAGAACATTATGGTGGGAGGGTATAGTGAAATAAAACTGCTCATCAAATGGCAGCCAGGAAGTCAAGACTGGAGTGGGGAAGCTGAAACTGTCAGAAAGGGGCTGGGGCACAAGGTATACCTTTCAACGATCACCTCCTACAACCAGGCCCCACTTCCCAAAGTTTCCACCACCTCCCAATAGTGCCACAGGCTGGCAACCACATCTTTAGCGCATGGCCTTTGGGAGACATAACAGATGTCTTTCCACCTTCTCTGACCCTCTCGCAAATACCACCTTCCCACTGTCCCGCTGGAGGAGGCTGTGGTCAGGGTATTGACATCCAGGAAGGATGACCAACTCATTCTGCATTGTGTGGTGCTGAATGTCCGCCCCACTTGGTGAAGTGGACATGTGCCTGACTTCTCTGGAGGATTGTGCTATGCAAGGACCAGCTCTTGGGGGTCAGGGGGAGGTTCATGTAGAGGATGGCCATTCTGTGGGGCCTGTGGATTCATGTTCCTCATCCTCTCTTCTGGTCACATCTTTGAGAATGCGCTTATGTGTTTTCATGTGACTTTTGACCATAGGATTGTATTTCCAGCCTCTGGACACATCATTTGAGGAGTAAAAGAGTAAATTGAAGCACAATAAAAATTTAAATAGTCACATCAGATGCAAGTCATGAATTGAAAAACACTGAACCAAAAGAGGTTTACTGTTTTTTTTGGTGTTTGTGGTGTTGGGGCTCAAACTCAGGTCCTCATGCATACTAGGACAGCAATGGGTTAATGTTCTGATAACAAAGCATTGAATTTAAGGGTGATTGAAGAAGCAAAATAAAGGAATAGTATGGTAGCAGTTATGCTGTTGCTTATTTGATCTATACCATTGGAAAGCTCCTCTTTAAACTGTTTATTGACTACTTCTGTTGGTTGAGCTTCTGTTCTGTTTTCTTTTAGTATAGGTGGTCACATGAAACAGCTCAAGTTAAGGTTTGCCTGTGTTTGCAAATCAAGACAAGGGTAAGGTCACTTATGAGGTCTGACTGGCTTTGTTGGCTCAGGGCATCTTTAGGCCTGGTCCCCATTTTAATTTGCTTTAGCAGAGGTCATCTCATACACCTCAAGTTCAAAGGTGCCCAAATCCTGAATCTGTCTTCTTTCTGTGGACCTGACCCAGGCTCAGCTGTCCCACCTGCTCCCTGGCCCAGCATCCAGTGTCAGGCGCTGCAGTTCTCCCTCCCTGTCCCTCCCTGTAGCTCTTCTTACTGAATCAGGGCAACTTCCCTGTTTCTCTTGGGAGTTATCTCAGTGGACACCTGCTCCACGTGCCACTATGTTTGTGTTAAATTTGTTCTCTGTTTAATAGTGTGTGGCACACAGTCGTGTCTCAGGATATTTGTGGCTAATCTGTAAGAAGCAGTGACATTTGGAAACTGCGATTTCTACTCCCTGGGGCGGAGGTAGAAATGCCAGGTTTAATCAGACATAGAAATTGTCCACTTTTGCAGCTGGATGATAGACCCTTGTTTCACACAGTGCTTGTAAACTGCATTAGGTAGAGGGTGGGCATCCCCTGCCGGGGGGTGGGGCTGCTATCCTATGTACCATCTGCGAGGTGCCTCTATGGAGTGCAAGACATCGGCAGACCACATGAGGAGACCTTCCGGGGGTCAAGGCTGGAGTGTGGGGTCTAAACCTAGTCCTGGGTCCACCATGCCTGTGGGTGTGATAGGCAGGGAAGTCCTCTTTGCTGTTGCCTGTAAAGTTCCATTCTTAGTCCTGCAAGGTCTCAACTAGAGCTGGATCAGGGCCAGGAAATCATAGAAGCTGCATTCTTGGGGTCCTCTTTTAACAAAGCATGGGGAAATCCCTTTTGGTCTGTCCATCATCATAAGCCTTGAAGCTGGGCTCCTACAGGATTCTCCTCAGTGGGGCCTTAAAGATCTGGGAGAGCAGGAGATGGACCGTAGGACACAGTTTCCTCATCTTGTGTTGGTGTTTACCTCATGGCCAAATCAACATTCTGGGTTTTATTTTTGTCAACTTGCCTTCCCTGAGTTCTTCTAGAGCATTCCTTGCTGTCTTGGTGAACAGTCACTCTGCACATTAATATTTTCTAGGAATATTAATTTTCTGAGACTGTCAGAACAGTGACACAGAGTGGGGTCTTAAATAACAGAAATTTACTTTCTTATGGTCCTGGAGACTGGAAGTAAGAGATTCATGTGTGGGATCTTTTGTGAGTTGGCTGCCTCTGAGACCTCTCCTCTTGGTGTGTAAAATGGCATCCTCTCTCTGAGGCCTTATGGTCTTCCTTCTCTGTGTCTTTGTCCTAATCTCTTTACAAGTCAGATCATATCAGGGCCTACCCTAATGACCTCATTTTACCTTGGTTACTTCTTTAAAGACCCCATCTCCAAATTTGGTCACATTCTGAGGTCCTACAGAATAAGGCTTCAACACAGGAATTTTGGGAGGGCACAATTCAGCCCATAAGGTTAAACTTGGATACCACTGAATTCTGTGGCATGCTTTGGCATGCACCATTGGCTGGATAAATAAAGTGTGTACTCCTATCCCTGCTCAGCTCATAACCTACTTCATGGTGTGTCTGGGTGGCACCTGCAGAGGCCCCTGATGACTTTGGGGCTGGCTGTGGGATGTTAGGGAGTCTCTGCATGCTCCCTGGATGGCTTGTGCCCTTTCCACACGCTGCATCTGTGCTCTCCCTGCAGCTTGGCGCCAATGCCCTGCTCTTCGTGGGTGTGAACATGTACGGTGTCTTCGTACGGATCCTGACTGAGCGCTCTCAGAGGAAGGCCTTTCTGCAGGCCCGGAACTGCATCGAGGATCGGCTGCGGCTGGAGGATGAGAACGAGAAGCAGGTCAGTGGGAGCAGGTGGACCGTCCTGTCCCATCAGGTTGTGTGGACTTGAGGCACCTGGGTCAGTCAGCCAATAGGAGGCAGCTGTGATTATGGAGGGGAGGGTACTGTCAACCTTTTTTCCTCCCTGAGCTCAATGAACCTCTTGGTGAGAGGGGCTACAATTCTTAGTGTTACATGTTGGCACATGGGGCTGTGAGGAGACACCCTCCATATTTTATAGGAATCTAATGGATGGGCAGCCTGAGCCTGCTGCCCCGCAGAGGCTGAGTTGCTTGGGAGCCATGGGATAGTGATTTGGGGTGGCATTTGGGTGCATTATCTCCCCAATGCAGCTGAAAATGGTTCACCTGGCCTTGGAAGGATGAAACAGGTCCTGGCTACACCTCAGGTGAATGTGAATGTGCAGCTTGTCCTGATCTGCTGGCCTGAGGGACTCCATGGCAAGCTGCTGAGACATGTACCAGCTCTGGCCTTGACTGGTTCCTGGGCATGCTGGCATTCCTGGGGTACTCAGGAGCTATTCAGGAGTCTTGGTGGTCACAGTGGTAGGCTCTGAGCATGACCTGAGCACCTTCCTTGGGACTCCTTGCTATGACCTGATGAGGTAGCATGACTATCACTCCATTCTCAAGATTAGACAGACTTGGAGGAGCTGCACTTCAGTCTTACTCACCCCCTGTGGCTCAGCACTATGTGTTTTTGCATGGGGCTCTGCTCACAAGGTGGATCAGGTAAAGGTGACCCAAGAACCTCAGGGTGAGGCCTGGAGCATCATGACCCCTGCACTGGGAGGATCCAGACTTCTCCCAGTTGGGGGCTCACAGACCCTCTGCACACCAGTGCTAATGTCTCAGGTGTGTGGTTGTCAAGGTAGTAGGAGAAGACAGCATCTAATTCTCAGCTGTATTCTACTTTTGTTGTAAATATTATTATACTTACTGTAAATTTAAATACATGCACAATCATTGTTTTCATGTATATGCCTTGTAATGAAAGCTACTATTTCTGGTAAAAGTTGGATATCATTGAGGAATGGATCACATATATGTTTAGATTGTGTGTTAGGACATGTGGATGGACCTGTGTATATATGTGTGCATGCATACTTATGGATATGCATGTGTGGATATGTGCATATTTTCCTTTGTACACATATGCACACATGTCAATCTAACTGTATGCGTTCATATGTCATGTGCATATCTATGCATGTCTATATGTCTGTGTGGTTGCATAAATGTGAGTGTATGTGTATCTCCATGGGTATGTGGGGATCTGTATACATGTATGTGTGTGTGTTGTATACTATATGTGTGTGTGTATGTGTGTGTGTGCACGTGCATGTGTGTCCTGAGCATTTCTTTCTTGTCCAGAGTTCATCACACTGGTAGCAATATCTTCTTGGTACTTTCTAAGAAATGCTTGACCCTGTTTTTATTTCCTCTGTGAGATTCCAGAAGTGAGTCTTTAGAAACCCTGTTTTTCCCTTAAATTATATCCTCTGCAGTGCTGGAGAAAGCAGGCTCTTTTGTGGGTCATCCTTGCATGTATTTCTGAACCATCCTTTTCTTTTTCTCTGTTTCCCTGACATCACCTTTTTAATACCTTCCTTTCCTACTTCCTCTGTTTTGTCGATTTTCATTTCTTTCTGACTTTTGCTGCCTCTTCTGTAGATTGTCTTGACTCCCAGTATGTTCCTTTTTTTTAAAAAAAAAAATTCTTCTCCTACCCCTTTAAGTCATTTTGTTTTTATTTATTTTTAAATTAATTTTTTGATTAACATCTTAATTGAATATACTTATCAATGGAGTTCAGTGTGACATTTCAACATGTGCATGTGGCACGATCACATTAGGGTAATTAGCATTTCCTTCTTGTTACTTCTTTATGTGGAGCCTTTGAGTTACTCTCTACTAGATCTTTGTAAAATGTATATCAAGTTGTGAAATGTAGTCACTCCACTGTGCTGTGGAACACCAGAACTTACCCCTTTTATCTAACTTTGTTTCAGTACCCATTGCCCAACCTCTGTCTATCCTCCCTGCCTCTGGTAATCACTCTTCTATGTTCAGGTCGATTTTTTCAGCTGCAGTTGTCTTTTGAAAATGACTGCCTCATTTCACTCAACGTCCTTCCATTTTGCTGCAAATGACAGCATTTCATTCTTATTTATAGCTGAATAGTACTCCGTTGTTCACATTTTCTTTATCCATTCATCTGTGGATGTGCACCTAGACTGATTCTGTGTCTTAGCTATTGTGAATAGTGCTGCAATAAACTCCTCTAACCATTGCTGCTTGAAGGTGTAGCTTTACTTGGTTTTCTAGCAGTCCTGGGGGCAAGGGTTTATTTCTTAGCTCTACAGATGAGGAAGGCTAGACTCAGGCAGGAAATTTCAAAATGATAAGTGTTACCCAGTCCCATTAATCCAGCTGAATGCCCTTCTTTTCAGCATTTTGTCTTTATGTGTATTCTTTTCTCACATCTTTGTCATCTTGGCATACAGAATTTTATTTTCTATATGACCTCACAGTTTGCATAGGTGTACCCACTTGCATTTTAAATGTGATTTGAATCAACATTGAATCTGTCCCTTAGTGCACATGCTCCAGTGTTCTCAGCTTCTGATATTTAACTGCCATGCTTTCAAAACGTTTTTCTTCTTGCACATCTGTATTCATCTAGATTTGAGATATTCTCTGAGTTACATTGTTAGGTGAGTGAATATGACCTGCTTCTCTCCCAAGTTCCTGAGTGTTTTCCCAAAGGTTGTGCTACTTTATATCTTTAAGAAGTAGTATCTGATTACACTCTCCTTCCTGGAATGCTAGTTCTCTGTGTGGGCCATGTCATCAGCAGCCTGAGGGAGCCTGTTAAAAATGCAGATTATATGCCTTTACCAGCCTCGGGGTGGGAAAGCCAGGCCCCAGCCCAAGGAGGGTTGGGTTCTGGTGAGCAGCCAGTGGTGTTCTGTGTTGAGTCTGGTTGGCTTTCCCATCCCCTCTCCTGCCTCCCATTCTCTCTCCTCCCCACCCCCTGTCTCTCTCTTTCGGTTTCTGTCTCCCTGTCTCTGTTTCTTTGCATCTTTGTCTCTCTCCCTCCCTCCCTGTCTCTGCCCTTCTGTCTCCCTCTCTGTTTCTTCATATCTCTCTCTGTCTTTCCGTCTGTCTCTATCTGTTTCTCTGTCTCTCTCTCCCTGTCTCTGCTTCTTCATTTCCTTCTCTGTGTCTCTGTCTTTCTTCATATCCCTCTCTCTGAGTCTCTCTTTCTCTCTCCCTATCTCCATCTCTGTGTATCTCCCCCGCCTCCCCCAACCTCTGACTCCCCATCTGCCTCTCTGTGTCTGTTCGTTGCTGTCTCTCTCTGTGTTGGGCTGTGGCCCCTCCTGCTCATCCTGCCCCTCTCATTACTGGTGGCCCTCCTTGCCACCTCCTGCTCACTGTCTGTATTTCTTTGTGAATTATGCACTTGACTCTCATAGGAGCTGGTTGCACAGCTCTCCCCATAACAGAGAGGTGATGCTCTGTCCACAGCCCTGTGCTTCTGCAGTCCATTCCCCTAGCTTGGCTTTTCTTTGTATGAAAGTTCAATCCTTGGTGTTTATTGTTTCCTTCATGGTTTCCTCTGTTGCCTCAAAGTGGAGTTTGCCCTGCTTCTGGGAGGGGATCTAGGATTGCACTTGGGTCCTGGGAGATCTAGGCAGTGGATACCAGTCCTGGGAGGGGTTTGTGTCTGTGCAGGAGGTGAGATGTAGGGCATAGTTCAGAGGGGCTAGAAGGTGAGGCATGAGTAGATTGAGACTCAGGGAAGCAGCATGGGCAGAGACCTCAGTAGGGCGCTCCAGTGTGTGTGGTGCTTTTGGGGCCTCTGGTGACCTCATCTGGAGCGAGATAGCCCTGAAGGTGGATCAGGAAGTAGAGCCAGTCCTGAGTGTCTCTTCTGTGGGATGGCTCTTCTCTCAGTGGCTCTATGGGTGAAGGGCCATGTAAAAGGACCCTTGCCCGACACTAGTGGGACAGAGGCATCTGGACATGTTGGGAGTCAGTGCACCTATGGAAGCCTGGAGGCAGGGGAGCAACTGCACCTGGGGAACTCGGGGGCTTCTTTTCTCCCTTCCCCAAGGATGAGTGTGTAGCTCAGGTGTCTGGCAGAAAAAGGGCTGTGCTTAGTTCACAAGGAAGAGCACTCCTCCCAGGGATGTGCCTCAGCCTGGCTATGCTTCTGCAGCCAGCACTAACTACCTGCGCCTGCCAGGGGAAGAGCAAGGGGCCATTGTTCTGAGATGCAAACCCCTACCTTAAAACTCGCTTGTGCTGTTCCAGGGATTTGATAGAACAGATGAGAACCAATGAGGCAGCAGTGCCCCGGCCCCTGTGCTACTGATCAGAACTGCAAATGGAGGCCACAAGGCCTTAGCCCTTCTTCACTCTGTTTACAAATTGGATCCCATGCTGAAATTGTTGTTGCGTGCTGCACCTTAAGCCTTGGGGAGAACCTACAAGAGCCCTGGGTGATACTGACATGTTGGAATTTACCAGCCAGGACGGTGTCTGGTGTTATACTCACTACTCATTTTGCAGCGCTGCCATGAGGAGAGGCATGTTTGATAAAGCCATCAGGAGCCTTCGCCCTCCATTGTTTATGCTGACAGCCATGTGGCTGCCCCACAGTCAGCCAGACCGTGTTGGGGTCCAGCCCTTCATCTGCTGAGGTGTTGAGGCCCAACTGCTCACATCATTTCAGGCTGTGAGGTCTCCACAAACACGTGTCCACATAAAATAACAGCACCGCTTTAAAGAAAATAAGAAAATAGTCTATTCAGAAGCAAACGTAAGTGATCATGGTCCAGGAAGACACATTTGAGTTACCCTGAATGCATGTTCTGTCCTAAAAGAGGTTATGTGGAACTTTTATGATCAAAGAAGGCCATGAATAAATACATTCCATGGTGGGGGCAGTAGGTAGGTGGGCTTCAGCAAAGGGGGAGTTTCTTCCACAGGTTTCAGAAGTTATAGCATTCTTAGATTTGGGGGTGGTGGATGCTAGAGGGCTGCAAAGCCTGGTGATATATGTTCTGAGAGATTTATCTAATTGTCACATGGAGGTTAGGCCATATACAAAGGTTATAAGTAAGTGGCTCTTTTTCTAAAGGGCCTAAGATAGCCCAAGATAATTTTTTTTCTCAACCTGCAACATTCCATCTCTCCACAGTCACCATGCTCAGTTCAGCTGGGGTCAAATATTCTACAGGGTCTTTAACACAGAGAAGGCTTTCTCAGAGAACTCAGGTCTGCGCACCTGTGTTCGAGGAATGTTGGAGTCATTCTTCCCACCCTCCCTGGACCTTTTGAAGCAGCCCATAGCAGAGGAGGAGAGGGGAAGGAGGGAGGGGCAGGGGCTCCTCTGTTACATTGTTCTACTTATTATCCTTCTAGAAGGTTCTTAACTCCTGAGAAAAGTTGCCTGAATTATCAGTATGGCTGAGGCTGATTCCTTTGGGAGGGGTTTGGATATTCTAAAAAGTCCCCTCCTCCCAACAAAATAAAGAAACAGAATAAAGGGATATCCTCACCTGTGGGGCCTAGGTGGAATAGAAGGTCCAGTGCAAAAATGTTCTTCTTGTCCCAAGTGGTTAAATCTCTTTAAAATTAAGAGGCATCAGTTAAATGGCTGGGCCTCTGCCTCATTGTTGAGAGTGAAAGGACTTTATTCTGTTTTATTCATCTGAACCCAGATTTTTAAACACTTTGGGAAAGACAATGAGCAAATAATAAAGTGGAGGGGGGGGCAGAACCCAGGCCAAGCCCTGCACCTCCCTTTGTGTCTGGTCCTCCTCTGCACACAAAGGCTCACTCAGGTGTGGCTTACAGAAAATTGAGTTAAATGTTCCAGAGGGGTGTGAAGACTCTACCAGGGCTCTTGCTGTTTCAGAACAAAAATGTCAAAAGTAGATTCTTAGAAAGAGAAAAACCTGAGAGACACTGATCAAGAAGAAAGAGAGCTGGCACACATGAGTGGTATGAGGGACGAGAAGGGGCTGGCTGCAGACAAAGCAGTGACCCAAAATAGATAATAGGGAGATGCTAAGAATAACCTTTTGCCTGCATATTTGAAAACTTAGACAAAATGGACAAATTCCCAGAAACATGTCAGTTGCCAAACATGATCTGAAAAGAAAAAGAAAGCTTGGAAAATCTTACAGCCATCAAAAATACTGACTCAGTCCTTTTGCAGGCTTACCAAAATGTAGACAGCAGGCCCTGAAGGGTTTGCAAATGAGTTCTCTCTCTCTCTCCTCTCTCTCTCTCTCTCTCTCTCTCTCTCTCTCTGTCGTATCAGCGATTGAATCCAGGGACACTTAACCACTGAGCCATATCTCTAGTCTCACCCCCACCCCACTTTTTAATGTTTTTTTGACAGGGTCTTGCTAAGTTGCTTAGGGCCTCACTAAATTGCTGAGGCTGGCTTTGAACTCAAAATCCTCCTGCTTCAGCCTCCCAGGCTGCTGGGATTACAATTGTGCACCATCATGCCTGGCCTGCAGATGAGTTCTGTACAACTTTGAGGAAGATATTATTCCAACTGGAGCACGCACAGGATAGGAAACTAATTCTCTGATCTCAATGGGACCTTGCTTGAACTGGGGGGCTAAGATCTAACAGAAAGCTCAGATGTAACAAGCCTGTTTTCCTATCCAGTTTTCATTAGTGGCCCCTCTCAGGCTGTGTGCTTCTTGTGCCTGAGTGGACTGGAAGGGAGTCCTTGGCTGCTTGTCCCTTAGCTTGATGTTGCCAATGCAATGGGTTTTAGGAGAGAGGGTCAGTTGTGCCACTTGGTTGGGGTGATGACCTGACTCTCTTGTGTAGTTAGTCCCACAGTAGCCAGAACATTGTGCAAGTGGCACTGAGGCCCTAGTGGCCCCAGAAAACTATTGGCTTGGGTTGGCCTTAGATCTCCTGATTCCTGGTCAGATGCCTGGATGGGAAGGTGACCACCTCTATCACCTCGTTTTTGAGCAGTCCCTGCCCAGCATTCTTCCTGCCTGAGGAGTCAGCAAGGGTGTGGTGGGACACCCTCTTCTGGCCAGGATGCTGCACATTGTCTACACACTGAGCGCTGAGTCTTGTGGCAGGACTGCCCAGGGGTCCTCAGACTCCACAACCCTCCAGTAGCCCCTTGCTGCTCTGTGATCAGTCTTGCCACATTGTTTCTGCCATTTGTGCTTCAGAATCAGTCCTGCAGAAGCCACAGGGATCCAGTGTCGCCTCCTTGTCCTTCTGTGGTGGGGCTGTACATTGTTGGGAAGAGACCAGAGTTGGCTGAAGCCTTGGTCTCTAGGCAAGGAGGTTTGTGGGGACCCCAGGAACCCACCTTTTCTCTTCTGTTCCTCATTTGTCTTAAGCCTGTGTGGCAGTTGGAGGTGATGGCTAACATGCTGTCCCTGAGACAGGCTTTTTATGACACAGCCCAGACACAGGAGCCACTAGCCTAACATAGAGCCATGGTGTGGCTGGACAGGAAGGGTTCCTTGAGCTATAGGACCAGGGTCTCTCTCCTTGGCCTGCAAATAGCCACCTTCTTGTCTTCCCTGTGTGCACATCCAGGGGATCTCTGTCCAAAACTCTTCACGAGCCAGACTGGATTAAGGCCCACTCCAGTGACCTCATTTTAACTTAATTACTTTCTTAAAGGCCCTGTCTCCAAATATGGTTACAGTGGGGGTTGGGATTCAACCTATAAATTTAAGGGAGGGAAAAATTCCATCCACAACATGCACTAAGCCACATGATACTTTGTGTCATGTAAAAGCTAAGTACACGATCCAAGAATGAGGAGATGTTGGCTCTGAGCCCTGTGTGTGGGAGGAGTACAGAATACCTGTTCTTGTCCCTAGATGGCCATGCACAAAGAGAAGGAGCAAGTCTTGGCTCCTGAGCAGCTGGTGGAGAAGTAGCTTTGGCTTCTGGCCTCTTTCTGTGGGATCTTCCCCATCCCTCCTGCTCTGACCTCAGGGATGTGGTGCATAGTGGCAGCAGGAACCTGAGCAGGTTCTTTGCTTGCTTCAGGTGAATGGTGACAGCTCATTGGCCATCCCTGGGCCTGGGACCCACAAGTCCTGAGTACAGATCTGCCCCTTCCTCAGGATGGTTGTGGGCAGCATTTCTTCCTCTCAGCCCAGGGTGCCCTGCACTGAACTCAGTCCTGCTGTCCCCACTGGGGGCAATGTCCTATCTCAGCACTCCAAGAACTTTAAAAAGGATTATTCTTGGTGTTTCCAAGCTCTTTTTGATTTCTCTTGGTATTGATTTTCTCACCTGGCACAGTGATTGGCAGAGGTGGTGTCACAAACATACATGGGCTATGAACAGATGTGATCTGGGGAGGATTCATCTCTGGTCTCCTTGGCCCAGTTCTCCTGGGACCCCTCCCTGTTCAGATCTCACACAGCCATGGTTGGTGACCTTGGCAGTGAGCATTATAAGGGGTGAGGGGTGGAGTGAGGACAGTGGGTAACAGACCTTGCCTTTTGGACATGTCTAGCTTGGACCTGGTGTGAGAAGAGAAGGGGCTGACCTCAGTCATCAGCGTAGGTGGAGGGCAGTGGCTGAAGTTGCTTGCCAGACCTGGGGCAGAGAGAGGAATACCCAGTTGGTTCCCTCAGCCGTGGAGAAGCCTCCAGAAATGACCAGTTCTAAGAATCAAGGAGGCTCTGACTGGGCCATGGAAAAAAAGTCAATCCCAGGTGCAAACCTGTGGTGGGGTACAGGTGCGTCTTGGGCAGTGTGGGTGGTCAGTATGATGGCCTCCAGGGAGTAGGCTCAGAAAACTCTTGGCAGCCTGGCTGGACAGAGGCTGAGGGTCTGGAGTATGAGGGTAGGGGAGATGCAGATGGACCCTGCTGTGCTGCCCCTGCTCTGGTGGAGAGCCAATTCCCCTGCCTCCTCCAGGCACATTCATTTTCATTTTCCCTCTACATTTGGATCTTAGTGCCCAGCATCACCTCCTATAAGCACCTGACTGAGTGTTCTGAGTTACCTGGGAAGATGTACCTTGCCTCTGGGGAGTCAGCTGGGCAGTGTCATCACGATGTGATCATCAGTCACCACAGGCACTGATGAGAGATGCAGAAGACCAGGTCCTGCCCCATACCCACTGAAACCATAGCTCTATGACTGAAATCCAGAAGAGGGAGTTTGAAGAGGGTCCCAGGTGCTGATGCACAGACTTCCACAGCAAGCACCTGGCACAGATTCTGGCAGCATATACCCCCTGTGGGGTGTGCTGTGTGGAGGTGCATGATCAGAGGTTTAAGGGATGTGTAAGAGTTTGCCAGGTGGAGGCAGGAAGGTGGGAGCCATAGGTGCCATTTAGGCAGCAGACTGGGGGAGGTCATGTGTGTTAATTTTGGGAGAGGATAGCCAGGTCCCTAGGCATGAGCTCTGCCTTCCTTTAGTATGGAGATGTTAGGGAAGCAGGTTAAAAGGACAGTCCCACTAAGACCACCTGGGTCCTCAGGACATTCACAGTCCCATCCCAGGGGTCTGGCCCTGGGATCTGTGACTGTCGCAGTTGGAGAGCACAGGAGTGAGAGGTTTCTGACAGTTGCCCTCAGCAGATCCTGGGGCTTCCTCCTCTGCCACCTCCATAGCACACTGAGCAAGGGAGCCCTAAGCTCAGCTTCCTCTTCCTAAGTGTGGAGGCAGGTCCCTCCAGGGACCCTGGCTGTTCCTCAGATGCCACTACTAAATCAGAATTCCAAAAATAACACACAGCTATTTAAAGCACACATTCAATTTATTATCCTAACAAGGTAAATGGAGCAATGTTGAGTTCCCAGTGTGTGAGGAAATTTAAGAGAAAGAAAACTTTGATTTAAATAATATAGGATCGATTTCTAAACAGGCTGACCCATTCTCAGCACTCTTTTCAAACCACTGCAGTTGTTATTTATACTTCATTTTTTTTTTTTTAAACAGGGGATTGAACTCAGGGGCACTTGCCAAGAGCCACATCCCCAGCCCTATTTTGTGTTTTGTTTAGAGACAGGTCTCACTGAGTTGCTTAGGGCCTCACTAAGTTGCTGAGGCTGGTTTTGAACTCACGATCCTCCTGCCTCAGCCTCCCGCCGAGTCACTGGGATTACAGGCATGCGCCACCGTGCCTGGCTGCACTTCCTTTTTAATTTTATTTTTTATTATTTTGCAGTTCAGGGAATTAATTATTTAATTAATGCTCTGTTATTTAAACTCTTTGTTGACAGTTGACATATAAAGTTCAATTGAAAGATCAAAACAAGTTTCAATATTTGTATAATTATTTTTATATTGGATTATTATACAATAATCTTAATCCTATGTTAATTTTATTTAATATACATTCATAGATCTTAATCATTAATCTTAATCTTACACATTAATCTTATTTAACATATTAAGCAATAATAATTAATATTATTATATAGAATTATGTAATAAGCAGTAGAAGATAAGAAATAATAGAAATCAATCAAATTGAGAATAAAAAAAATTCCAAAGGATCAATGAAACAGAGTTGTTTTTTGAAAGGCCAAACAGGATTGGTAAACCCTTAGCCAAACTAACCAAAAGAAAGAGAAAACTCAAATTAATAAAATTAGAGATGAAAAGGAAATATCACCCCAGACACCGCTGAAATCCAGAGGATCATCAGAAACTATTTTGAAAATTTATACTTCAACAAACTAGAAAATCTTGAAGGTATTGACAGATTCCTAGAGATATATGACCTACTCAAATTGAACCATGAGTATGTAGAAAACTTAAACAGATCAATATCAGGCAATGAGATTGAAGCAGCTATCAAAAGTTTTCCAACAACAACAACAAAAAAAGCCCAAGACAGGATGAATTCTCATATGAGTTTTACCAGATCTTTAAACAACTAATACCAATACTGCTCAAATTATTCCCATGAAAAGGAGAGAACATTGTCAAATTTATTCTATGATGCCAGTATCACCTTGATTCCCAGACAAAGACACATCTAGGAAAGAAAACTTCAGGCTGATATCCTTGATGAACATAGGTGCAAAAATTCTTAGTAAAACATTGGCAAATCATATACAAAAATCACATTAAAAAGACAGTGCACCATGATCAAGTGGGTTTCATCCCAGGGATGCAAGGATGGTTCAACAGTAAAAATATTTTATCACATAGAGTTAGGGATATGAATCACATGATTATCTCCATAGATGGAGGAAAAGCATTTGACTAAGTCCAGCCCCATTCATGTTTATCATGTTTAAAACACTAGAGAAACTAGGGGTAGAAGGAATTTACATCAACATTGTAAATGCTATAAATGACAAACCAAAGGCCAACATCATATTGAATGGGGAAAGACTGAAAGCATTTTGTTTAAAAATGAGAACATGACAAGGATGTCCACTCTCACCACATCTGTTCAGAATTGTCTTTGAAACTCTAGCCAGAGCAATCAGAAAAGAAAAGGAAATTAAAGGGATACAAATAGGAAAAGAAGAGATTCATGTATCTGTTTACTGAAAACATTATCCTATATTTAGAAGACCCCAAAAAAACTCCACCTGAAGATTTCTAGAGCAGATAAACAAATTTAATGAAATAGCAGGATACAAGATCAACACACATAAATCAATCACTTTCCTATACTCCAATAATGAGTATGCTGAAAGAGAAATTAGAAAAACTATCCCATTTATAGTAACCTAAAAAAATACTTGGGAATTAATCTAGTGAAGGAGGTGAAGGACCTCTACAATGAAAACTATAGAACACTGAAAAAAGAAATTGAAGAAGACGCTAGAAGATGGAAAGACCTCTCATGTTCTTGTATAGGCAGAATTAATATTACCAAAATGGCCATTATACCAAAAGCAGTGTACAGATTAAATGCAATGCCCATCAAAATACAATGACATTCCTCACAGATCTAGAGAAAGCAGTTCTAAAATTTATTTGGAAAAATAAGAGACCCAGAAGTCAAAGCAGTCTTGAGCACAAAGAGTAACGCTGGAAGCATCACAATACTGGACCTCAAATTATACTACAGAGCTGGGAGTGATGGTACACACCTGTAATTCCAGCAGTTCGGGAGACTTGAGGCAGGAGGATGGCAAGTTCAAAGTCAGCCTCAGCAGTTTAGCGAGACCCTTAGCAACTGCATGAGTCCCTGTCTCTAAAGTACAAAAAGGTCTGGGGATGTAGCTCAGTGGTTAAGTGCCTCTGGGTTCAATCCCTGGTATGTATGTGTGTGTATATGTGGTATGTGTGTGTGTGTGTACATATAACAGAGCTATAGTAACAAAAATGTCATGGTACTGCACTGAAACAGATATGAAGGCCAATAAATATAAATATAAATATAAATATAAATATAAATATAAATATAAATATAGTTATCTGATACTATACAGAGGTGCCAGGAACAAACATACATAGGAGAAAGGATAGCTTTTTTGATAAATGGTGCTGGGCAAACTGGAAATCCATGTATAGAAAAGTGAAATTGATGCCTATTTCTCCCCTGCACAAAAGTCAACTCAAAGTCAATCAAAGACCTAGGAATTAGACCAGAAACTCTGAAACTGCTAAAAGAAAATGTCAGCCCAACACTTCAGCATGTTAGCACAGGAGCTGGCTTTCTTAATGAGACTCCTAAAGCCTAAGAAATAAAATTTTAAAAATCAATAAATGGGCCAGATGTGGTGGTGCATGTCTATAATCCCAGCAACTTGGAAGGCTGGGGCAAGGAAATCACAAGTTCAAAACCAGCCTCAGGATTTTTGCGAGACCCTAAGCAACTTAGTGAGAACCTGTCTAAAAATAAAAAAATTAAAGGGCTGGAGATGTGGCCCAGTGGTTAGGCACACATGGGTTCAATCCCTGGTACCAAAACAAACAAACAAACAAAAAATCAATAAATAGGATAGCATCAAATTAAAAAGCTTCTGCACAGCAAAGGAAACAACCTGAAGACATAGCCTACAGAATGGGAGAAAATCTTCACTACCTGCTCCTCAGCTAAGGCATTAATATCCAGAATGTACAAAGCACTCAGAAAACTTAACACCAGCAAAACAAATAAAACAAGTAAATTAATAAATGGGCCAAAGAGCTAAACAGGCAATTCTCAAAATAAGGAATACAAATAGACAACACACATATGAAAAAATATTCAACATCTCTAACAATTAGGGAAATGCAGTTCAAAACTACATTGAGATGTCATTTTATTCCAGTCAGGAAAATATCAAGAATACAAACAATAATAATTGTTGGTAAGGATGCAGGGGAAAAGGTACACTCATACATTGTTGATGGGAATGCAATTAGTGCAGCCACTCCGGAAAGCTATGTGGAGATTTTTTAAAACACTAGGAATGGAACCACCGTATAACTCAGCTATCCCACTCCTTAGTATATATCCAGAATATCTAAAATCAGTATTCTTTACAGTCACATCAGTGTTTATAGCAACACAATTCACAAAAGCCAACCTATGGAACCAACTTAGGTCCCCTTCAACAGATGAATGGATAAATAAAATGTGGCATATGTACCCAATGGAGTATTATTCAGCTATCAAGAAGAATGAAATTATGGCATTTGCAGATAAATGGATGGAACTGGAGGCAATCATGATAAATGATTGAAATGTTTAAGAGTCAAATGTTTAATGTTTTCTCTGATATGTGAAGCTACTCCAAAATAAGGACAGAGAGAGGGGAAGAGAGAGAAGGAGAGGGAGAGAGAGAAAGGAAAAACATGGGGGAGAATTCTGTCAAAATAGAAGACAGAGGTATGGAGTAGACTAAAGGGAATGAGGGTAAGGGAGGGATGGGATAAGGGAAGAATGGTCGAATGACTCTGACCTAACTTTCCTATAATATGACTATACCACAGTGAATCTCAACATTATGTGTATCCATAGAAACTATTTTTAAAAAAACAACAAAATAGCAGGAAGATCAGTAGAGTAGAAGGAAGGGAACAGGAGAAAGGACAAGTGGAGGGAAAGAGGAAGTATTAGGGACTGATTTAGAGCAAATCATATTCAGTGCTTTTATAATTATGTCAAAATGGATCCTAATGTTATATAATTAAAAATAAAGAAAAAATGATCTTAATCCTATGTTGATTTTATATACATGTACATATCTGAACCTTATTAATCTCAGTAATCGTAACCTTAGATTAATCTTATTTAATGTAAATTAAAGCATTGCAATGTTATTATATAGAATTATGTAATCTAATTTTAGAATATTTTTATTATTTCCCAAAGAAATTTGGGAAAATTTCTTTTTGAGTGAATTGTTAATACTTTGTCAAGGTTCTTGTAATCTATATTCATTTTTAAAGGGTGCTTTAGTTCTTCATTGAGTCATTTTTCTGATGACTGCTTTAGGGTCTTCGTTAGCTATTCTTGCATCTCTGACTTCTTGAGGTTGGTTGTCTTTATTAATTCACTGAGCATCTTGTAGGTCTTGGTCTGATGAATGATAGACATTTGGGGTACATTGTATGAGGCTCTGAATATTATTTGGACCTTGTGTTTGGATTAGTTTTTTGTGACTTCACTCTAGCAGGGGAAGAGGAGATACAGTCTCTATGCTAGATTGGGGTTGAAGTCCAGGCTCCACACTCAGCCTCCATGACCCTTAAGAGAGGAGGGCTTCTCCTTACGGCACGGTAGGAATGTGAGTATCTGTCTCTATGGGCCCCCCTAATAGCACTGGACTGGTGGGAGGAGCAGGAAAGCCCAGTGGTCCCCACTGACCCCACAGAGTGAGGAGGGGCATTTATTACCCACAAGTGGAAATGACAGGCCTGGCTCCCTCTGTGGTCTTCTCCAGCACTACCCAGTGTCAAAAGGTCTCCCTTCCTGTCTAAAATTTCTTCTTCTGGGGCTGCTCTGTCTTGGTGCTTGACCTGGAGAGAGCATCTTTTGTTGGGCCTTCTTTACATTTGTGCCCCCTGGTGTTTCTGATTTGCTTACTTCTCCAGCGCTAGGTCTGGGATAGATGAGGCAAGCAGAAGGTCCAGGAAACTCCCACATTGTTTCTTGGTCCTGGTTTCCTGCCTTCTTCCCTCCATCTTTAAGTCTTGTGATGTTTGATATGGAACTTCTAGAACTTTTAGTGGTCCTCAGTGGGGAGAATAGGGAGAACTACTTCTCCATCTTCCCCGAAAAGCAATGTCATTTAAATATCGAAATTTTATTAATGATACATTTATTCTAAGTCATATTTTGATAGTTGTGATAAATATATTAAGGTTTTAATATAGCCTTCACAGATACTGTAATACTTTGTATGAAGTTTTGTCCCTCTGATTTCTGGCTTTGCATCTATTTTGTTGTTTAGAATTTATCAACATCATCTTGTATTCCTAATGTTAATGTTTATTGTGTTTGGGGCTTCAGGGTCAGGTTTGAGATTAGAAACTGATTGTAGGCATTATTTTTTTCATGTGTATGAGTTGCTTTGTTTTGGTTGTTTTATTTTGAATCAGGAATGAATATGTGACCTTATCAGATGGTTCTTTGCTCCTGAAGGCTATGTACTTTTGTTTTGGTTATTAACAGGTATTGGCTTTAGGAGCTTTTGCTAATCTAATGATGGGAGTTCTTGGTTGGAAGTACATTCTACCATTAGAAACTTCACATGACAGTAGCTTAAACAAGTAGCTCTCTGTTTCCATACCCACATTCCAGGGTAGGCACCCTCTGGTATTGTGCCAGATCTAATCCATGAAACTCTCAGCAATCCGATCTTTTTAGTTCACATCCTGTGTCCCTAGTGTGTGGTCTTCATCCTCATGATTCAAGATGGGTAGGTAGCCATCTAGCCATTATGATTTCCTCCTCAGGAATGGCAGGGGAGAAAATGAAGGAGATGACTTTAAGGAATATTTGGGAAACTTCCTGTGTTAGTCAACTTGAAAGTGGTCTTGAAAATCAGGATTGACTTCCTAAGGCAGCTCCACCAAGTGGCACTGAGGCAGACAGGGAATGGATCCACCATTTGACCCAGCTATCCCACTCCTTGGCCTATACCCAAAGGACTTAAAATCAGATTACTACAGTGATGCAGCCACATCAATGTTCATAGCTGCCCAATTCACAATAGCTAGATTGTGAAACCAACCTAGATGCCCTTCAATAGATGAATGGATAAAGAAACTGTGGTATATATACACAATGGAATATTAGTCATAAAGAAGAATAAAATTATGGCATTTGCAGGTAAATGGATGATGTTGGAGACTGTTATGCTAAGTGAGATTAGCCAATCCCAAAAATCCAAAGGCCGAATGGTCTCTCTGATAAGTGAATGATGATGCACAATGTGGGGTGGAAGGGTGGCAAGAATGGAGGAAGGCTAGATAGCATAGAGGGATGGGAGGGGAGGGATTGGGGTGGGGGGGTAATAATAACAGAATGTGTGACGGACATCATTGCCCTGTGTACATGTATGAATTCACAGATGGTGTGACTCTACTTTGTGTACAACCAGAGAAACAATGTGTGTTCAATGTGTGTTCATTTGTGTTCAATGAATCGAAATGAAATAAATTAAAAAAAAAAAAGAAAATCAGGATTGGGTCCTCATTCCCCCAGTGTTGAAGATTAAACACTGGAGAAATGCTGAGGCAAGAAAACAAGTTTTATTTAAGGGATAGAACAGAGGGAGTGGGAGACTTCTCTGGAGAGGACTGGGGTCCAGAGCTGGTGCCTGAGGGAGTAGGGGTGTCTTGCCCCTTTTATAGATTTCAGGTTTCCTGTCTTGTCATGCCTGTGTGACCAAAAGGCAGGAAGAGAGCCTTCCAGGGGATGATTGCTTGTGTTGGCAAGTGCAATCCTTCCCCTCCCTGCTGGAGGCTATTAGCAACCAGGTAATAGGGAAGTGCTGTCTGCCCATTTCCTTTTCTTTGATAATCAGCTACCTGTCCTTTGCCCTGGTCTCAAACTTTCCATCATTATAATGAAGTAACCTGAGATAATTTAGAATGGGTTTATTTTGGCTCACTGTTTTGGAGGTTCCAGTTCAAGATTAGTTGGCTCCATTGCTTTGGTGAGGTCACCCATCATGCTGGGAGCATGTGGCAGAGCAAAACCTCTCATCTCATTGCCAGGAAGCAAAGAGAGGAAGAGGAAGGGATAGGATCTGACTGTTCCCTTCAAGGGTACACTCACTACTAGTGACCTGAGGACCTTCCAAAGGCCTCACCTCTCAAAGGTTCCATCACCTTCCAGCAGTACCACCAGGACCAAGCCTTTACTGCATGGGCCTTTGGGGAATATTCAAGATCCAAACCATAGCACTCCCACATGGTGGTGGTCATCTGTCTCCTTGCCCACATCTAGCTGCATGGGAGGCAGAATATGGTCCTCTTGCTAGGTAGCTAAGAACCCTGATGCAAATGAGGCCTTCACTGTGGTACCAGTAGTGGAGCAGGGTGCTGAGACAGTGAGCTGATGGCCAGTGGCTGCCATAGCCACTTCTTCAATGCCTGTGCACAGCCTTCTGTGTGAAGGACTCCAGTGCCCTGTGTCAGGGGCTGTGTGCAGGAGCTGCTTCGGGCCCTACTCTCCTTCCCTCTGGGATGAGCACCTGTGGCCCAGATGCCCCCTTTCCATGGAGGCTGGTCTCCTCCTATGTCCTTCAAGTCCTCCTGTCTGACTGGTTCAGTCCTGCGGCTTGTGGTTCACTGTTGTTCTTTCTTAATTCCAAAATGTGCAGGGCAGTGAGGTAATGGTAAGATCAAGAACCCCTAAGGCCTCCCTGCAGGTATGTTCTGGGGGCTGCTGGGAAGGGCGTTTTGAGAACATTGACTATAAAAGAGGGCATTAGATGGGTTCTGGCTGAAGGACAGTGTTTTACTTGTTTTGTTTGACTTGGGGGTATTTTCACACTCTGTAGTTGCATGTGAGATGCAGTAAACTGAATGCTGGAGTGATGGGATGGGGTGCTGGTGGGAGTGATGGCCCTGCAGTGACTGCTATGGCTGTGTGAGGCTGAGGCCTGACCTGGGAGTCCTGTTTACTCTCCCATATCATCCTCACCTGTCAGGCATGATGACACTGGGACAGCTTCACTAACTGCCCCATAGCCATTGAGCCAAGATTTGGGGCCAGGTCTCCTGGAACCCTGCTGTGAGTCTCTCAGGCCCTGCTCAGGGCTGCTCAGGTGCTGCCTACAAAGCCTGCACCTGGCTTGTTAGTTTGAAGAGCTGTTGATTCTCTCCATGACTCTGGGGCCATTGAAGAGAGCACTGAGCACACGCTCAGTGTTTCCTCAGGAGCCTTCCTGCACAGCCTTCCAAGTTTATGCAGCAGCTTCAGCTTTCCTACCTGCCTGGTGCTGTTGAGCCTCAGGTCTGTGACTGACACTGTTCCTGGTCCATCAGCACATGGCCTGAGTGAGCACCACCTGGGTTCCTTCCAGCTCAGTATGGCTGGTTGCCTGCAGTTGTCCCTTTCTGAGGGCCATGTTTTGGACTGTGTCCCAAGGAAGAGCCCAACAGTCTCTCAGCAGTAGACATGCTCTCACTCCCTGTACAAAGGGGCTTTCCTGAGGCTGTCCCAAAGCAGGGTGGCTAAGACACTGCAGTGTTTTCTGCCCTTGTGACCTAATGTGGAGAGTGGTCATGAATGCTACATCCTCCTGCAGGGTCCCTTTTCCAGTATGAGGATCCATTCCATAGGAGTTTTCTGCAGCACAGTAGAGGGTCTGCAGCACAGGTTCTAGGGCAGGATCCAGGCAGGCCTTGCTTGGATGCACAAATGCAGCCCTAATCAACCTCTGAGAGGGCTAGTCCTGGCTTCCTCCTTCAAAGTGCATATGGAAACAACTCACCTGGAGGCTTCTCTGGTGTGTCCAGCATGTTTTCCATCATGGGGTGACTGTGCACATGCTGTGCCATCTGTGGTGTGGAGCAGAGGGGCGAGGTCTCATGGTGACTCCCCAGGATCCACCCGGATTTCAGAATCTGTGCACCTGCTTTTCCTAGTTGCTGTCGTGATGGGTCCTGGGCACAAAGGTATGGGCCCCTGCGCTCCTGAAAAAGTCAGTTGGGATGGCAGCTGCTCCCAGTCAGATGTGGGCTTCCACAATGAGGAGTGGGTTGTGGTCCAGGAGCCCTGACTGCAGCTCCTTCAGCCTGTACCAGACTGGGAGACAAGCAGGGAGGGAATGAAACTCAGTAGGCTGCTGCTGAGGCTCCCCAGAGGGAGGGTGGGCCAGGTGTTGGTCCGCATGGGTCACAGGCTAGGAGCCTAGGAAGGAGCCTGCAGAGAGATGAATCAGGATCGAGTTTTCTCTCCTGTTCCAGTCCTGTGTCCTCCCTTGTCAGTGGGATGTTTCACCTGAGTCTGTGTGGGATTTAAACTCCATCCTTTAAATTTCTTCTCCATTGCAGTATGAGAGGGGACATAGGTGGGCCTGAAGGAAAAATGGAGGCCTTCATACCACAGATCCAGCATGAGGTTTCTCAAACTCAGGGCTGTGTCTTGTGGGTCAGGGGCCAGTTGGGGCTAAGGTCAGGAAAGGGATCTTTTTCCTGGTGAGAGTCAAAGTCCTACCTACACTGGTCCAGATGAGGAAACTGAGGCCCTGGGAATGGCCCTCTTCAGGGTGGCACAGCTGTCCTTGAAAGATCTCAACACTGGGGATCAAGATGACAGAGGGGATCTAAGCTGTGCTTTCCAACTTCTCTGCAGTTTGAAATCAAAACATCTAGAGAATACCCACACAGCAATGTGGGTATCTGAGGATCTCGTAAACTGACAGGCTTGGAAAGTCTAGTTACTGGGACGGGGAGAGGGAATCAGTTTCGAGGTTGCACACGAGCTGCCTAGACAGGGGAGGGAGGGAAACCACAGAACGGAGAAAAAAGGAGGCAAAACGATAAGACTGCTTTGAAAACAGCAGTAGAAGAGAATATTGGACTGAACTTAGCTGACACAGAAACTGCAGATCAGGCTGGTGTGGGAGAAGTGTTCTGTTTTTCTCAGTTTTTAAGTAGACTATGTGACAGGAAGCCATTTTGTGAAGGTCGTGCCTTAGCTGACAGTGCCAGGAAAGTTAAACTCCAGCATCTTCTGAGTCCTGGAAATTGTAGCAATTTTGGTTCCAGAGAATGATTTTGAATTAGACAGAGCGATCAAGGGGGGCCAAGGGCTGCTGACAGCCACTGTCCACCATGTGGGAGAGGAATCTGTGCTGGAAGAGCTGCTATGGGACCAGAACTGTGACCGGGTGTTCTGAACCCAGAGCAGAGCTTTCAGGGCTTCCTTGGCAGAAGGGTGGGGTGAGAACTGTTAGGAGCGCTAGGTGTGGACTTCCCCCATGCACATGCAGTGCCTGCACCTGCATGATGAGTTTGGCCTCTGAGCAGCACAAACTCCAGGACCATCATGTTTGTGCTTCCAGAGGTTTCTCCAGCATCTGGGCCTGACACAGCTACTAAGTGGACCAGCATACAGTCCTAGAAGTGGGAAGAAATAAAGGTGTCATGCCCCATCCTACCACTGAGCCTGTGGATTCAATCACCTCCTCCACACCCAGAAACTTTCAGAAGTCACGCTTCTGTAGCTTGAACAATTGCCACACCCTCAGTACCGCACATATTCTTAATCCAGAAGTCTGCAAAGAAAGGCTCTCTGTCTTCCATACCTAGGCAAGGGGAAAATTGTAGTTTTGATTTGAGTTGTATGGTTATTGTTGCAGTTAGTTTTGATTCCCCTCATTATTATGATTGCATATGTTTATATAAAATTTATACTTCAAAAATTTGCTATTTATATTTACTCTTTTTTCTTCTTTCTCATTTCTGTACTCTCCTATTTGTCCTTCTTTAGCTGTTTTTTCTTCATTTGTCCCTCCCCCGCACTGCTTTTTGGGGAGCATAAACAAGATTGATAAACCCTTAGCCAAACTAAGCAAAAGAAAGAGAAGACCCAAATTAATAAAATTAGAGACAACAAAAGAAGCTATTACAACAGAAACTGAAATCCAGAGATAAAGAAATTGGTGACACAAAAAGATGGAAAGACTTTCCATGTTCTTGGACAGGCAGAACTCATACTGTTAAAATGGCCATATTACCTAAAGCAATCTACAGATTCAGTGCAATTTATATTAAAGTGCCAATGATATTCTTCTCCTTACTAGAATTCTCATATTCATATGGAAGAACAAAAGGCCCCGAATAGCCAAAGCAATCCTGAGCAAAAAGATCATACTGGAGATACCATAATACCTAGACTTTACATTATACTGCAGAGCCATAGTGATAAAACCAGCATGGTACTTGCATAAAAGCAGACATGTAGACAAATGGAGGAATTGAAGACACAAACAAACCTACACTGATAAAATTGTCTGATTCTGGAAATGGTGCCAAGAAATGTATGTTGTAGAAAAGGCAGCCTCATTAACAGTGGTGCTGGGAAAACTGGACATCCATATTTAGAAAAATGAAAATAGATTCCTATCTCTCACCCTGTACAAAAGTCAACTCAAATGGATCAAAGACCTAGGAATAAGACCAGAACCTTTGCAAGCATTAGAAGGAAAAATAGGGGAAACCCTTCAACATATCAGTGCAGGCAAAGACTTACTGAATAGGATTCCTGTAGCTCAGGAAATGAAAGAAGAAATCAATAAATGAGATGGGATCAAATTAAACAGCTTGGGCTCGGGTTGTGGCTCAGTGGTAGTGTGCTTGCCTTGCATGTGGGAAGCACTGGGTTTGATCCCCAGTACCACATTAAACAAAATAAACAAAATAAAGATATCATGTCCATCTACAACTAGTGGGAGCCCATTTCAGAGATGGTGGTCTTTTTACAGCCATGACCCCACTGCACACTGAAGCTTGGAATGCTCAGCAGGCCAAGACTCTGCACAGCAAAGAAAACAACAGAGTGAATAGACAACCTATAGAATGGGAGGAAATCTTTGCCAGCTACTCTCCTCAAAGGGGTTAATAACCAGAATATATTTAAAACTAAAAAACTCAATATTAAAATATCAATTCAATCAATAAATGGACGAATGAACGGAATAGGCACTTCTCAAAAGAAGCAGTATAAATGGCCAACAATTTTATAAAAAAATGTTCAATATCTTTAGCAATTAGGGAAATGCAAATCAAAGCTACACTGAGATTCCATTTCACTCCAGTCAGAATGACAGTTACCAGGAATACAATTAACAATAAATGCTTGTGAGGATATGGGGGGTGGAGACGGGGGATGAGGAACTCTTAAACACTGTTGGTACAAATGTAAGTTAGCACAGCCACTGTGAAAGTCAGTATGGAGTTTCCTCACAAAGCTAAAATTGAAACTATGATATGATGCAGCTAAACTATCTCTATCCAAAAGAATTAAAGTCAGTGTACTTTAGAGACACATGCATACCCATATTTATTGCAGCACAGTAGCCAACTTAAGGACTTAGCCTAGGTGTCCCTTAACAGATGAATGGGTAAAGAAAATGTGGTGTATATACACAGTGGAGTTTTATTCAGCCATAAAGAAGAATGAAATGATGTCTTCTGCAAGAAAATGGAGGAATAGGAGATTATAATTTTGAGTGAAATAAACCAGACTCAGAAAAGAGTATCACATTTTCTCTCATATGTGGAAACTACAGGAAAAATCAGGGAAAAAAGGGATGTTATGAAAACAGAGAGGAGACCATTAGGGTAGAAGAAGGGGATCAGGAGGTGGGATGAGGGAGAGCGGAGGGAGGTATGAAAGCATGAAATTGACCAAATGTTTTTATGTATGTGTTTTGAATATGCCACAATAAAACCCACAATTCTGTATAATTAATAATAATTTTTAATCAAATTAGCATTATTTATTAATGATTTTTACAAAACCCAAACTTTTGGCAAGAAATTTTAAAAAGTGCTTGACCTCCACAGATCAGGAAGAAATAAGGCAAAGACCAGGAGAAAATTTCTTATCCCCAAGGCATTGTCTCTGTGTAAGAACAAGGGGTCTGGTCTCTGTCTTGGGAAGAGAGTGACTTGTGAAAGCTAATATGAAGGACTCTTTCTGGACTGAGTTGGAGTGGGGCGGGGGTTGGGAAGAGGGTCCTGGTGGGAGCCCAGGTCAGAGACGGTGGTCTTTTTGCAGCTGTGACCCCACTGCATACTGGAATGCCCAGCAGGCCAAGACTCAGTATCTTGGTCCAAGGAGCAGTGTGCAGGGGCTGCAGGCAAGGCTGTGTGTTCCGGAGGGCGGGCCCATGCTCAGCCATCATTCCTGGAGCCAGTTACTTGCTCGAAATTCAGTTCTAGTGTAGGACCCACTGAGTTTCTGGGTGCTGGGCAGTATCTGCAGGCCTGGATGCTTATAGGCTATGCCTGAGGAGGGTCTGTAGCCCCTCATGATGGGCAGCTCCTCACCCCATCCTTATCAGGGAGAGTGTTCAAGGAAGGCCTGAGGAAGAACTGGGAGTCCCTGTTGTCTGATGTGAACCTTCTTTTCTGTCTAGGAGCGGCTGCTTATGAGCCTCCTTCCCCGGAATGTCGCCATGGAGATGAAGGAGGACTTCCTGAAGCCCCCTGAGAGAATTTTCCACAAGATTTACATCCAGAGGCATGACAATGTGAGGTAGGGCTGGCTGTGACCTGGCCAGAGATAGGCTGTGGGCCTGTGGTGTAGAGGTGATGAGGGAGAAGGGTGGGGGTGAGGAATGAGGGGAGGGGATGGCAGATAAGGAGAGGAGGTGAGGGAAGTAGGGAGGAGATGGTAGAGGTAGGGAGAGGAGGGGTAGGTAAAGAGGTTGGAAAATCATAGTAGGGGAGAAGTAGGAAGGTGTGGTCAGGAAGCCCAGGTAGGCAACTGTCCTGCAGGAAGTCTGGTCCCATGTGAAGGGGGCTGTGCCTTCTTAGATGATGCTATGTTCTCTTTCCCATTTCTTACTTCATTACTCTTGAACTTCTTGTGTTGACTACAGGGTTAGAACTCTGTCCCTAAAATTGGGTCTCAGCAGTGACATTTTGGGCTGGGGATTTGCCCAGGTATGAATTATAGCTGAGTATTATTTCAGTTGCTGCCTGAGTCTGGGGAGGGCTTACTCCTCTTTATTACTCTTTTCATCTCCTGACAGTCCTTGAAGGTAGGGACTGTTGTTCCCATTTTGCAGGTGAAGAAACTGAGCCCTCAGGTGAATCAACTTGCTGCAGCCTCTGAAGTTTGTTTGTTTTTAACATTCTCATAAAAGTATTTATCTTACTACATTGCACATTCATTTTAAAAACACTTTTTGCTGAAGTGTAGCACACTTAGACTAGTTGAGTGTCACTTGTTTGGGACTAACACTTTGCATAAATGCTACTCAGGTAGGAGATGGTATTGGGTGGACCCCAAAGCACTTTCCTTTTCAGCTTTTGGTAAGCTGGCTCTTTTTGGTTTTGGGTGTCATTGACCCCTGAAGACACAAAAGAATAAGAAACACTATCTTATTGGTCAAGCATCACAGGCTGGTGCTAAATGGAGTTCTTAAACAGAAATGCAAGAATGCTAAACACAGTAGGAATTCCTATTACCCAAATATAGCAATACAGATTTTGTGCTTGTCTGTACATTTGTTTTTATCAATAGGTTTCATAAAAGACATATAGTAGATGAATGGGTAACAAGCAAATAAACAAAAATCAAACAACAACAATAACCACAAATAAGTTTAATGTTTTAGAGAACTTTTCATTGCTGTGACCAAAGCACCTGACAAGAATAGCTTGAGGGAGAAAAGTTTATTTGGGGCTCATGGTGTCAGAAGTCTGAGTCCATAGATAGCTGACTTGATTGCTCTGGGCCCAAGGTGAGGCAGCAAATCATGGTGGAATGGCCCAGTGAAGTAAAGCTGCTGAGCTTATGGTAGCGTGAGGAAACAGAGAGGGGAAGGTGAGAAGGGACTATAGGGAAGAACAATACTTTTAGGGCATGCCTCCAGTGACCTACCTCCTCCAGCCTTGCCCTACTTGCTCATAGTTACCCAGTTTTTCCATACATACTGATTTAAAAATTGACTTTTCTCAAATGCAGACATTCACATAGCCAACAGGTGTATGAAAAAAATTCTCAACATTACTAATCATCAGAGTAATGCAAATTAAAACCACAGTGAGAAATCATCTTATACCTATTAGAACGACTGTTTTCAAAGACAACAGGTAAATGTTGGTGAGGTTATTGATAAGAGGAAACTTGTACAATGTTGGTGGGAATATAAATACTATTCAGCCTTAAAAAGAAGGAAATCCTGCCATTTATGCCAATACAGATAGAGCTGGAGGTCATTGAAGTAAGCTAAATAAGACACAGGAAAACCTTCATGATTTCATTTACATGTGCAACTAAAATGGTGAAACTCATAGAAGCAAAGTGGAGTGGTGGTTGCCAGGAGGTAGGGGGAGAGGAAAATGGAGTGAAGTTGATGAACGAGTACAAAGTTTTAGCCACGTAGGCTGAATATGTTCTGGAGATCTAATGTACAACAGGATGGTGAGAGTTAACAATAATATATTCTTGAAATTTGCTAAGAGGATAGATCTAAGTTTAATCTTATTAGCATATGTACACACATACACACAGAGGATGGTAATTATGTAGAGTTGATGGATATGTTAATTAGCTTAATTATGGTACTCATTTCATAGTATGTATGTATATCAAAACATCAAGTTGACCAGGTATGGTGGTGCATTCCTGTAATTCCAGTGGCTCAGGAGGCTGAGGCAGGAGGATTGAGAATTCACAGCAAGCCTTAGCAAAAGAGAGCCACTAAGTAATTAATTGAGACCCTATCTCTAAAAAAAATACAAAATAGGGCTGGGAATGTGGCTTGGTGGTTAAGTGCCCCTGAGTTCAATCCCTGGTACCCCCTAAAAAAAACTTCCCCCAAAACATCAAGTTGTACACCATGTATACACAATATTTATACAGTGATATTTCAGTAAAGCTATTAAAAAAGAAAATGTGGTATGTACATAAAATGGAATACTATTCCTTCATAAAAAGAAGGAAATTCTGCATTGTATTGACTGAAATAAGCCAGTCACCAAAAGATAAATAAGGCATGATTCTATGTATATGAGGTATTTAAAGCAATCAAATGCATAGAATCAGAGTGGTATGATGTTTTCTAGGGAGTAGGGGAAGGAAAACTGGGGAGTTAAAAGTCATAGGTCATAAAGCTTTAGTAAAATTACATTAATAAGTCCTAGAGATCTGCGATACAATATTGTACTGAAAACTAATACTGATTTATTACATATTTTAAGAAAATTAAGAGATTTGATTTCATGTCAGATTCTTAGCAGAACAGATTTTTTTTTTTTTTTTTTAAGTCAAGGTTCTCCTGGGGAATGCAGCTGGAGTTGGGCACAGTGTCTGGACATCTAAGTGTCTTTCCCTCAGCTGGCTTCTTATCTGGGGACAGGGATAGAAAGTGGAGATGCAGGGAACCACCATTTTCTTCTCTATTGAAAGTTATCCATCTGCATCCCCTAGTTGGCTCCTTAGTCCCTCAGCAGTTGGTAGGATGATACAGGTTCAACGACCTGAGCAAGGAATCTGAGCCTCCTTATTGTTAATGGTGCCAGCTCCACCTTCACCCCTTTGGCCACCTTCTGGAAACTATCACAGATGTCTTTCTGTGTCCCAGATACGAATATCTTGCTGCTCTTTTCCCATTCTTATTAGAATCTTCCAGTGATTCTGAATCACTCCAGGATCGATGTCCAAACTCAGTGTGGCATATACAGTTCACATGGACTGATATCATCAGGGCTGGTGTAGTAAGTACATTTTGCAATCCTCTTCTCTGAGAATGCACCAACAACACTGGAAAATGTTGTAAGAATTCTGGAAATTAGCTCAAATCTTGCAACAATCCATGAGTATTTAAGAAAAATAACTAAATTTCAATTATAGTGAGCTGTTTGACTTTTTAACTTGGCCTATTTCATCCTTCTGTCTTCTTAGCTCCACAATAGCATTGAAAACCAACAATTGCAATCACAGTGGAAAGAAGCATCATTAAAGCCACTGAAGGGAATCTGAATGGAGTTGGTGCTCTTTCCAAGCCCGATTCTCAGAGAATTGTCATTATTTGTCTGAACTTCCCTGGGAAAGCCCACTCATGATCTATCTCTATTGTACCCAATGCAAAGCCTAGTGTGGACTGCCTTTGCTCAGCACCTTTGATGAAAACAACCAGTGGCAATTGTTTACAATCATAGCTGTCTTAGGCAAACAATAACGTAACCAAAAAAAAAAAAAAATTAAAAGATAATCTGGGGAAGGAGATGTACACAGGATGCTTTGAATCACTATGGGAATTTCAGAAGACTAAGTGTATGTGGAAGTAGTTCACAAGAATCACTAAATAATGTCAAACCAAATAGCAACAACTACAATCCCTGAGGTGGGAGATGGGATAAGGAAATGTTATTTCCAAAGTTGACACATTGTATTATTCAGTTCACAATACAAATATATTGTATATGAAATAAAATGAAATAATTGTATATATGGTTACACATAGGATGAAAAGAGCAATTAATGGAAACCATCCCTGGAGGAAGCCTATACATTGGACTTCTTAGGCCAAAATTTTAACTCAGCAGTTTTAAATATATTCATGGAACAAAACTGTATCTACATGACTAAAGGAAACACTAAGAATGATTTTGCACTAAATAGGGAATGCCAATAGTGTTTTAGGTAAAAAACTATATAGAAATTCCAAAGCTGAAAACCACAGTAAATGAAATGAAAAATTCACTAAAAGGGCTCCACAATTAGTCTTGATCAGGCAGAAAAACAATCAGTGAACTTGAAGATAAGTCCATTGAGATTTTCCAATCAGAACAACAATGAAAAAGGGATTAAAAATATGAAGAGAAACTCAGAGCTGGGAGAAACCCTCAGGCATATCAACACATGCATAGTAAGCCCCAGAGAAAAGGAAAAAAGAGAAGGGCAGGAAGAATATTTGAAGAAATAATAGCTAAAAATGTCCCTAATTTTTTTGGAAAACATTAACACACACAAGAAGCTCAATGCACTACAAGGTGGATGAACTCAAAGAGATCCACAGCAAGACACATTATGATCTAATGGAAATAAACTAAAGATGCAGAGACAATCTTTAAAACAGCAAAAGAGAAATGGCAGTTCACTTACCAGTGAGCTTCAATAAGATTAACTGCTGAGTTCTCATCAGAAACCAGGGAGGCTAGAAGGCAGTGGGATGGCAGTGAGAAGCTGAAATGAAAAGTCAAGTTCCAGCAAAACTCACAGAAGCAGTGTCTGCTCTTGCCTCCACCTGGAATCCTGCCTGCTCATTGTCTATTCATCACCCTCCTCCTGCCCCCAAAACTCACCTGACCTATCCTAGGTAACAATACACACAACTCCATGCCCGTCTCTCCAGCTTCAGTTTTCACTATAGTTAAACTGGCCACCTTTGGCATACTTTGCATGGAATTTCTCCAAGGATAGTCAGGTTTGTTTGAATCTTTCATTTACTACCAAGTTTCAAGCACCCAAAACATTGCCAATACATCTAGCACCCAATACATACTTGTCAAATGAGCAAGTGAATGAATGAATGAATTATAATACTTAAAAATCATTATGAATGATTGTAAACAATGATAGAGCTCTTAGTAGATGTAAGGTAGATGTAAGGTATCTTACTAGATGTAAGGTAGATGTAAGGTATCTTACTAGATGTAAGATAGAGCTGGACAGGCCTGCCAGAGTAGAACGCTGAGCCCCTGCTTTGCTTTCCTTTTTTCCTTCTGTTTATTTTATTATATTATTATTGTTGTTGTTTTTGTAGCGCTGGAGGTTGAAACCAAGGCCTTGAGCATGCTAGGCAAATGCTCTACCACTGAGCTATGCCCACAGCCCTTTTAATTTTTTTTTTTTTTTTTATTTTGAAAGGCAGGGTCGTAGCTGGGTACAGTGGTGCATGCCTGTAATCCCAGTGATTCAGGAGGCTGAGGCAGGATTGTGAGTTTAAAGCCAGCGTCAGCAAAAGTGAGGCGCTAAACAACTCAGAGTGACCCTGTCTCTAAATAAAATACAAAATAGGACTGGGGACATGACTTGATGGTCCAGTGTCCCTGAGTTCAATCCCTGGTACCCTCCCCCGCCCCCCCCAAAAAAAAAAAAAAGAGAGAGAGAGAGACAGTGTCTTGCTAAATTTCCCAGGCTGGCTTGAATGTATGACCCTGCCTCAGCCTCCTGAGTAGCTGGGATTGCAGGTGTGCATCATCCCAATCCAGTTTAGCTGGGTGGGTTCCTCTTTGACGATACTCTCTGTTGTCCACAAAAATGCTTGTTTTCTTTTACTTGACATTTATGGCTTCCATAGAGGGGTGCTAGGAGGGAGTGGTATAGGTTCAGGAAGTCTGAAAGTTAGAGAAAGCCAAGAACACCTTATACCTTGAATAGTGGTTGTGGCCATGTTTTTAAACATATCTTAAAATGTTATGTTTTCAAGACAAACATTTTTTATTCATTTCTCAAATACTCTCCAGAGAGCACGTTTTAATTTTATATAAGAAAACAGCTGGGTATGGTGGCACCTATCTATAATCCCAGAAATTTGGAAGGCTGAGGTGGAAGTTTCAGGAATTTAAAGGCTAGCCTGGGGAAGCCAGTGAGACCAGTCTGTCAATCAATCAATCAATCAACCAATGAAAGAAGGAAGAAAGGAAGGAAATCCCAGAAAACATCTTTTTAACCTATTTTTGTTCCATCATCCCAGATGTAGAACACCTATAAAAACTTCAGTTGAGCGACAAACATACTACTTATAGTAACTTTGAAATAATATTTGAATATGTATTGTGTTTGCAGAATTGAAGGCTTGGAACCTAATGGATTAAAGTCTTTCCTACCAATTCTAGGGAAATAGTTCTGCTCAGTGGGTGGACACTGAGTTCTTGAGGCTGACTTAGGTTCTTTAATAAATAAAATGCCCAGTATGTGCAGGATTTCACATAAGGGTGTGGCACCTCTGTAGAATAATTTAGTGATCTGTCCCCTTTGATTGTGAGGCTCTAACACCCCACCCAGGGCCTTACAGTCACCTGTGTCCAGCTCATAGCAGAAGGGGGAGAAAGGTTGTGGTGGGGAGGGGCCCCCACACTTCTTAAAAGCTCACCACCTTAGTTCAGTGCTTCTAGCCACCACCCAGTCACATGGCCACCCTGGAAAGGGGCAGGTCTAATGGACAGTGTGTAGTGGGAGGGGTTGGCCAGCTTTGAATGACCCAGCAGCTAAACTCCCTCTGGGACCAAGAGGACAGTCCTGCAGCTGCTCTGAGTCTCAATCTTCTCACCTCTAAAATGGGAACAAGGAAACCTTTATTTCCAGACTGCACTGAGGAATAAATGGAGTGATTTATTTGAATGTGGTTTGTGGGTGGGAATGTCTACTCAACTTTGGGGGTCATTATTTCCCAAGTGACTGAGAGGAGGTGGCCTTGGCACCCCTTTCTCTTGCAGTATCCTGTTTGCTGACATCGTGGGCTTCACAGGCTTGGCATCCCAGTGCACGGCCCAGGAGCTGGTGAAACTGCTCAATGAACTCTTTGGCAAGTTCGACGAGTTAGCCACGGTAAGCTTGGTGTTTTCCTTTGTTCAGGTTAAATCAGAATGGATTCTGTGCCTGGTGATTCCCTGTATCTAGAATGTGAGCTAGACTAAGTGCCAAGTCATTTGTCACTAGCAAGGTGGTAAATTGCTATGCTTTGAGCCTCACTGTTAACTGATTCCTCTCCTTGGACCTGCATAAGTGCACTTCCTTGTGCCAGGTAAGTGCACATGGCACAAACTCTGCCAGTGTACCTTCCAAGTGAGTCTTCCAGAAAGAGGCTGTGTCCTGCAGGCTGTGCCCAGGCACAGGGCTGCTTTTTGCCATTCCCACTGGCAAACAGAGCCAGTGGCCACAACCCCTTGTTCTGAGGCAGCCATGGCTATGTCTCTGCTGACATTAGGCTTGCCACTCTTCTGGGGCTGAAACTGCCAATGGACATGCTTGGTCTGGGCAGTAGCCACCTTTCCCCTCAATAGGCTTCATGCTGGAGTAGAACAGGTCATAACTGGCACCATGTCCAGCTAAAAGTCCAGCCAAGGCCATGCTAACAACTTCGGCTTGAAATGGTGTGCTTGGATGCTGAGAACAGTAAACCCATGGAGCTTCCATGTGTGCCAGTAATCCCCTGGATGACCATGGCCCCCTGTGGGAGTCTGGTTGGTGGTTTCAGGAGCCCTTTGCATTTGTGGTACTCAGCCACATTGGCCAGCAGGCTCTGAGGGGCTACCAGAGTCTCTTCCTCACTCTGGAACATAATGGTTTTTAGAGCAGAGAGCATGTGGGGCTGGAGTCCAAGCTGCAGAAACTGACAGACCATTCCAGCTCTCAGGAGGGCACATTTGATGAGTGGGATGCCCTTCATTTTTCTATACTGCCCAGGGGAATGTTTGGAATAAATTGCACTGCTCACAGCAGTAATCAGATCAGAGCTAAGAATGTGCTCTGTTACTCTATAGTGGAAATCCTCTTCTAGCTCTTTCATCTGGCAAATCCTCTCTGACACTGATTCCCAGCCTATGCAGGCAGGGGCTGCTTCTGCAGGAAGACTGACCACAGCTCAGGAAGGCTTCTCTCTCAGTGGGATGAAGGGAGCAGAGGGTAGTGGTGGAATGTCCAGGTGTGAAGCTTGCTAGGGCACTGGCCATCTGGGCTTCCTTGGACCCCAGACCCTCACCATCTCTGCCCTTTGAGTAGTGGGAGGGGCACATGGGATGGAACCAAGTTCCCCTTTTGATC
The DNA here is from genome assembly GCA_020662805.1 of Glaucomys volans. Classification (NCBI taxonomy): domain Eukaryota; kingdom Metazoa; phylum Chordata; class Mammalia; order Rodentia; family Sciuridae; genus Glaucomys; species Glaucomys volans. Next base: position 394,313 of record JAJEJO010000362.1, read on the forward strand.
AGCTTCCTTCCAGGTGGGGGAGGGGGTGTTGAGGTGAGTGGATTGGGAGGGAGCAGCCAACTCCAGGGAAAATCAGTGCCTTTCTCAGTGGAGGCAATGTTGAAGAGTCTTGGGAGAAAGAGTGGATGTTTACCCAATGGAGGGGACAGGAAAGGGACCAGCTAGGGCTGGCAGTGTGGCAGCAAGAGTTGAGAGCATCTGAGCATGGTATAGGCTGGGTGAGGAGCCCTGTTGGGCAGGGCATGGCCAGGTGATGGTCACATGAGGCTGAGGCTGCTGGACTTGCCATACCTGGATAATTCAGTTTTGGGGTCTGTGTGTGTGGGGGCAAACCTGGGCAGGTGCTGTAGACATCTGGGATAGGGAAAGAGATTAAGGGGGGTGGGAAGGAGTGGGTCTGGAGCAAAAGTCCTGAGGTTCACTCCTAAAGTTGCAGTCTATATTCCGAATGGACTGGTTAGATGAGCCCTTTCTCCTGGGACACTCATGGGTATGCTGGGCCAGTGTGTTGTGGAACCCTATTTGGGAAAGGCTGTGTCCTCTTTCCTGCGGAGCAATGGAAGATGATGGCTATCCATCTGGAAAGGGCACACTTTCTGGCTGAAATGATATTTTTGCCTGACTTGGGGGCTGCCTGTCTATAGTGCCTTTGTAGCCGTCTCTGACTGTCCACTGGCCTTGTTCCCAACTGTGGCTGTAACTATCTTCCCACAGCTTCACCATCTTCCTGGGCAAGTCTCAGGGCTCTTCCTTCCTATCCATTGCATAGGATTTCTGGCTGCCATGAAGGAGGTGTGATGAGACATGCCCAGTGCGCTCCTCATTGCATGGGGTGGGGCCCTAGCTCCTCTGCCTTTTAGTCAAAGAGCATCTTTTGTCCAGATGCTGGGGGGTGGCTACAGCTTCATCCTTATAGAATCTTCTGGATGGAGTGTTCCACTTAGCCCTGCCAGGGCTTTCTTTCCTTTTTTTTTTTTCTTTTTTTTTTCTTCTTTTCTCTCCTGGTCTGAGCTTATACTGCTACTGGGGGTGGGGTGTGGGCAGGGTCATTTTTGTATTATGTTTGAAAAGTCTTTGCTCAAAGTGCTATTACTGTATGTTGGATTCTCAGAGCCAACTTGGTGGCTTGAAACAATAGGAATTTGTTTTCTCAGTGTGGGGGGTCTGCAATCAGTATTACTTGCCCCAGATCAAGATGTTGACAGATGTCGCACATGGTGGTGCACACCTGTAATCCCAGCGACTTGGGAGGCTGAAACAGGAGGATGGCAATTCAAGGCCAGCAACTTAGTGATACCTTGTCTTGAAATAAAAAAGAGGGGGAGAATTCTGGTGATGTATCTTAATGGTAGAGCATCCCTAGGTTCAATCTCCAGTACCAATAAATATATAAATACATAAAAAGGATGTTGGCAGTGTCATCCTCTCCACTGCAGAATGAAGTGAAGAATCTGTCCCTTACTGCTTCCATCTTTTCTTGGCTTCTGCAGTTCCTTGGCTTGTGCCATATTACTCCTGTCTCCTTTGTCTTCACGTTGCTGCCTCTCCCCTGCCTCTCCTCCTCCTCCTCCTCTTCCTCTTGCCTTCTTTTCTCTTCTCTCTGTTGCTTTTTCTTTTTAATAGGTTTCCTCCTGCCTTCCTCTTATCAGGCTATGTGTCATTGTACCCAAGGCCCATCTGCATAATCCAGGATGGTCTCCCCATCTCAGGATCCTTAATTTAATTATTTATGCAAAGATTCCTCTTCTTATTTGTTATATAAAGTGACATTCACAGATTCCAGGGATTTGATCATGGATATCTTTTGGGAGACCATTTTTCAGGCTACCAGTGACTCACTTCTTAGTCTTTCCATTGAAAAAAAGGAACTGGCTATGACTATTTCAAGGTGTTAGTGTGGTGAGAAGTCAAATAGTGGAAAGCAAAATAATAGAAAGCATAAAACACCTAGCATAGTGCTTAGGACAGAGTTAACCTTCAATGAATCACAGTTGCTGTTGTTACCAGAGGAGCTATGATCAGTGGGTCAGTGATGTGAAAACTGCTTAGGTATTTGAAAACTCAGTGTGAAAAAATCAGCACCTTCTAACATAAAGCTCGGTTTCCTTTAATCCCATTAAATTCTTAATTCATAACCAGATATCATTGCTGTTAGAAATGGCCATTTGTCAGCTGGGTCTGTTTTAGAGAATTGTCAAATAGCTTTTGTTCTCACTACTATTGTAATTCAATCAGATTCTGTTTTTACTTTGCAAATTTTCACACATTCTTTGATGTGGGAGGAATTCTATTCACCAGGATATGCATTTCCAAGCAGGGTGCAGACTTTATCTATTGGCTTCATACTCCAGCAGAGGAATACATGTATTCTTTATATACCTGCTTCATAGAGCACACACTGTATCACCAATAAATGGAATACATTAATTCAGTATTCTCCATTTTATGCACATTTGTTCTCAAGTCTGAACCCAAACTTGAGAACAAACATCATTAACAAAAAGTCCAAGCGTTAGACACAGTAGTTAGATTCATGGTTAATCAAATGAAAACATGGCGTAGTACTCATAAATTTTTTGTGTGTGAATTTTCCACAGCTTTACAAATACATACTGTCTTTAGAAAAATGCGCATGGCAAAGGTATCCAAGTAATTGCAATCATTTGTTTCATTTGCCAACTATCTAAACCCAGCCTGTGTCCACCTGGCTCTCATAGTAGGGTTGTTAAATAAATGTAAGAAAAAATTTTGCCTAATCAAGGACATAAAAATTTTCTCCTGTGTTTTCTTTTAGAAGTTTTATAATTTTAGGTTTTACATTTATATTTATAATACATTTTGAGTGAATTTTTGTGTATAACATGAGGTATGGATCAGACGTTTTAATTGAGTTTTTTGCATGTGAATATCTAATTGTTTCAGCAACATTTGCTGAAAGATTATCATTTATGCCCTAAATTGTCTTCTCAGAACTTTAGAAAAACCACTTTTCTCTACATATAGGTGGACCTATTTTTGGATTTTCTTTTCTATTGATCTGTGTCTATTTTGACACCAAAGTCACACACTTTGGTCTTATAGCTTTACAACAAGTCTCAAGACAGGTATTGTGAATCCTCCAAGTTTGTTGTTCTTTTTCAAAGTGATTTTTGGCTACTTCCTTTTTTCTATGAATTTTAGTATTGACTTGTTAGTTTCTAAGAGTCTGCCAAAATTTTGTTGGGAATTGTGTTGAATCTACATTATGAATCTGGGAAGACCTGGGATTCCATAAATATAAAAACTTGTGTTTCATGAACATAGTATATCTCTCCATTTTTTAGATCTTATTTAATTTCTTTTGGAAATGTATAGTTTTCAGCATATAGGTGTTTCATATCTTTTATCAAATTTATCCCTAAATAGTTCCTACTTTTTGGTTTTATTTAAATGCTTTTGATTTTTAACTTACAATTTCTAATTTTCTGTCATTAGAAGAGTGTTAGTTTTATGTCACTGTGACCAAAATACCGGACAAAAACAACTTAAATGAGGAAAACTTTATTTTGGCACAATAATTCAGAGGTTTAGTCCATAGCCAACCAATTCCATTGCTTTGAGTCCAGGGTGAGGTAGAACATCATAGCAGAAGAACATGGTAAAGGAGTATCACTCACCTCATGGTGGAACCAAAGAGACGCAGCAGGGGCCACAGGGCAGATGAACCTTTCCAGGGCATATCTCCAGTGATCTACTTCCTCCAGCCATTCCCCATCTGCCCCCAATTACCACCAGTTACATTCAAATCAGGATGAACTGATAAGGTTATAACTCTCACAATCCAATTCTTTTTTTTTTTTGTGGTGCTTGGAATTGAACCCAGGGCATTGCGCTTTCAAGGCAAACAGTCTACCAACTGAGCTATATCCCCAGCCCGCCTCTGAACCTTTTCTATATTAACATAGGAGCTTTTGGAGGATGCCTCATATTCAAACCATAACAACAACAACAACAACAATAAAAACAAAATTAAAATTGTGTTTTTATTGATTTATTGTTCTAAAACTCTGTTAAACTCATTTTAGTAGTGCATTATAGATTTCCACTGGATTGTCTATGTAAATGATATTTTGTTTGCAAATGAAGACAGTTTTTCTTCTTTGTTCATCATCTGGTTGCCTTTTATTTACTTTTCTTGTCTTATTTCACTGGCTAGTCCCTCTGATATAATGTCAAATAGAAGTGGCAAGAGCAGATATTCTTGTCTTGTTTTCTATCCTAGGAGGAAAGCACTGTGTCTTTCATAATTAAGTATTATGCTAGCAGTGGGGGTTTTGTGGATGCTTTTTATCAAGTTGAGCAAGTTTCCTTCTATTCCTAGTCTGCCGAGAGCTTTTTACCAGAGATGGATGTTGGATTTCTGTCAGTTTTTTTCTTTTATGTCTGTAGGAATGGTCATATGACTTCCCATTTTTAGTATGCTAATGCAATAAATTACGTTAATTGATGGTAAATGACAAAACGTCCTTGCATTCTTGGGATAAATCATCCTTGGACATATAGTCCTCTTAGCATTGTTGACTTTGATTTGTTAGAATTTTGTTTAGAACTTTTTCCATTTATGTTACTTGAGGATATTAGTCTGTAGCTTTTCTTATTTTGTCTTTATATAAAGTATCGGTGGTCTCAGAGATGGCTTTGGGTGTGTTTCTTCTGTTTCAATTTTCTGGAAAAATGTTCAGTGGATTTACCAGTAACCCATCTGGGCCTGTATTTTCTTTGTGGAAAAGTTTTTACCTACAAATTCAATTTCTTACCCATTTTTTTGACCCATTTTTTTTTCTTTTTCTTGAGTGATTTTGGTAGTGGTTTTTTGTTTGTTTGTTTGTTTGTTTGTTTTTCTATGAAGGAGTTTGTCTCCCTACTCTAAGTTGTTAAAATTGTTGGAATGACCAGAAGAATGAGAAGTTATATTCCATTTATGTGTGATGTGTCAAAATGCATTTTACTATTATATATAACTAATTAGAACAAATAAATCATTGGAATGAAGTTGTTCATCATATTTCCTTGTTTTTCTTACACATCTGTAGACTTTGGAAGATGTCACTGCTTTTATTCCTGATTTAGGTTATTGTGTCTTTTCTTCTGGTCATTTTGTCTAGAGATTTATCAAATTTGTTGATTTTCTTAAAGAATGCTTTTTGTTTCATTGATCTCTCTATTTTTCTGTTCCAGCAATTTCATTTCAGCCATTTATTAGTGTATTTCTTCTTATTTTGAGTTTAATTTGCTTTTAACTTTTTTTTTGTAGTTTTGTTAAGATGGAAAGTCATTAATTTGAAATTTTTTTCATTTAGTGTAAGTTTTTAGTGCTATAAACTTCCCCTGATTTGTTTCTTTATTGAGTCAAATACTTTTTAATTTCCCTTTTGATTTTTTTTTTTTTTAGATCCATGGGTTATTTAGAGGTATGACTTAGGGATTTTTGAAGATCTTTCTGCCTTTGACTTCTACTTTGATTCTATTGTGGTTTGAGAATATGTATTTTATGATTTGAATTCTCTTAAGTTTATGGCCAAGGATATGGTAAATGATTTCCTTGGTAAATGACCCATGTACACTTGAAAATAATGTGTACTCTGCATTTGCAGAATTCTCTTATTAATAGTGTGTTCTATAAATACCAGTACTGATATCCTGGCTCCTTGTTTTCTCAATTATTGTGAGAGGTGTGTCAAAATCTTCAACATAATTGTGTATTCTTCCTTTTGGTTCTGTTGTCTATTGCTTCACATATTTTTAAGCTTTGTTACTGGATTCTTCATTTAATAACAGGATTGTCATTTACTCTTGAATTCACTTGTGTGTGAGAGTGTGGGTGTGTGTGTGTGTTACTGGGGACTGAATCCAGGGATGTTCTACCATCCCCAGTCCTTTCTAAATTTAAATTTGATTGCACTAAGTTCCCCAGACTGGCCTCCAACTTGTTATCCTCCTGCCTCAGCCTCCCATTTAGCTGGGGTCATAGGTGTGCTTGGCTAAGTTGACTTATTATTAAGAAATGATCCTCTTCAATGTACACAAATGGAGTACAACTATCGTTTTTCTGGTTGTGTACAAAGTAGAATCACACCATTTGCATATTCATACATATACATAGTATCATGATGTTTGTCACAATCTGTTATCTTTCCTTCCCCACCCCTCTCCCTTTACTTTTCTCTATACAATCCATTCTTCCTCTATTCTTACCCTACCCCACCCCCCCTTGCATGCCATCAACTACTTATCAGAGAAATCATTCGGCCTTTGGTTTTTGGGATTGGCTTATCTCACTTAACATGATATTCTCCAGCTCCATCCATTTACCTGCAAATGTCATAATTTTATTATTCTTTATGGCTGAATAATATTCCATTGTGTATATATACCATAGTTTCTTTATCCATTTGTGTACATTGAACCAAAATAAATAAATAAATTTAAAAAAAAAGAAATGATCCTCTTCATTCTGGTGATAATTTTACTTTGCCTGATATAAACATAGCCATTCCAACTTTCTTTTTTTCTCTTTTTTCTTTTTAAAATTTTTACAGACTTCATTTTGATTCATTGTACACATATGAGGTACAATTTTTCATTTCTGAAGTTGTGCACGATGTACATTCATACCTTTCTTGTTAATCATACATGTACATAGGTCAATGAGTCTGTCTTTTCCTGTGCTTTCGTTTTTAATCTTTCTGTATGTTTTTATCTGAAATTTATTTCTGGTTGGATTTTGCTTTTATTGCTTTTTTTCTGAAATGACAGTCTCTGCCTTTAATTGGGCATTTAGACTCCGTGGTATTGATGCATTAGGTCGAAGGCTGTCACCTTGCTATTTACTTTTGATTTATCCCATCTGTTGTTTCCTCTTTTTTTGCTTTTATTGCCTTTTTGTAGATTTATTGAATGTTTATTGTTCTGTCTTACTATCTTTGTTGGCTTATTGGTAGAAAGTGTTTTCGTTATTTTCAGCATTGCTGTGGGGTTTTATAGTAAATATTTCAAATTAATATCTTTCCACCATCATACAATTTCTATTTACTGTTCAAGAAGTTTATTTACCTTATGAGAAAAGGATACTTGTGTTTCTGTACTCTTGGCCTTTATGAAATTGTCCCGTTGACTTTTTTGTGAATTATGCTTTTTGTGTTATTTTACTTTGTTAATATTTCAATTTACATACTTCTTTTTGGAAGAGATTTAAATGATAAAAGTCTTATCTACTCCTGTAGTTTCCATTTCCCTGGCTCTTCATTCACTTGGTCAGTATATCTCTGTGTTGTGTTTTTGCTGCCTAGGGAATTTCCTCTAACCTATCTTGCAGTGCTAGTCTGCTGGGGATGAATTCTTTCAGTTTTTGTACTTCTGGAAAGGTCTTTATTTGGCCTTCAGTTTTTGGAGTTTACATCTACTGGTATTGTCCTCTAGGTTGCATTGCTTTCTCCAGCACTCTGAGGATGTTGTTCTGTTGTCTTCCCTTGCATGCTTTTCTCAGGAACCATCTGCAGTCAGTTCTTGGTTTCTTTGTATGAAATCAGTCCCTTTTACTCTATTTTTAAGAGTTCCTCTTCATCACTGGTTCTAATAAATTTGATTTTGAGGTGCCATGGTGTAGTTTTCCTCATGTTACCTCTGCTTGCAGGATATTGAACTTCTTGCATCTGTAGGTTTATAATGCTATCAGATTTCGAAAAGACAAAAATCAAATCATCCCTTTCAAACACTTTTTATGTTCCCTCCCTCTTCCTTCAGGGCCACCAGGGCCACCTGTGCTAGGTTCTCTTGAGGCTGTCCTATAGCTCATTCATGATCTTTTTAAAAAGAATTTTGATTCCTTTTCTTTTTCATTTTGAGCATGGTCTATTTTCTTCTGCAGTGAATAGCCTGTCACTCCTAGCCACTGTCATTTCCCTCTCAGACACTATGGTTTTTATCTTTAGAAGTTTCAATTGGATCACCTTTTCTCCTTATTGAGGTAACTGCTAGGAATTTCAAAATTGGAATGACCCCTTTCATGTTACGTTTTTCTCTCTCGGTTGTTTCTTTTTCCCTTTGTGCCCCAATGGTGTTGTGCATTTTTAAGTGTATGATTTGCTCTCATCTGCATGAGTCCTTTTTAGAGGAGCTCATGGGCTTCCTCATAGCTCTGCCCATTCTGGGTTGCATACCTGACACTGAGACTCAGGATGGCCCCTGTGAAGTGCAGGCTTGGAAAATCACACACAGCTGCAGTCCAAACACCTTTTCTTTACAAAGGTGGCTGCAGGAAGTTAAATAAACACAGAACATATTTGCCTTAGTCTTAATGGTAGCTGATGGTTTATTTACCTCCTTAGCCATGGTTGATGGTCACAGTTGTGAACAATATTTTTGACCTTTCCCCCATTTATTGGATTCTTGTTAGATTTGCATTGGTTCTTACACACATGTACATTTCCAAAACTGTGCACACCCCTTTGAAATGATGGAGAAACACCTGTCCTGTATTAGTCAGATTTTTTGCTGGTGTGACCAAAAACCTGACAAGAACAATTTTAGAGGAAGAAAAGTTTATTTGATGCTTATGGTTTCAGAGGTCTCAGTCTGTAGATGATCAGTCCATTGCTCTGGGCCCTAGGTGAGCAAAAGATATGGAAAAAGAAGGCAGCTCAGAACATGGCAGTAGGAAGCAGAGAGAGAGAGCTTTTCTCATCAGGGACAAAATGTAATCTTTAAAGGCACACCCACAGTGACCCACCTCCTCCAGCCACACCCCACCTGCCTACAGTTACCACCCAGTTAATCCATTTAAATGGATTTACCCACCGATTAGGTTAAGGCTTTTATAACTTGATCATTTCACCTTTTCTTGATTGTCTCACACGTGCGCCTTTGGGGGGTGCCTCATCTAAACTGTAACAGCCTTATTCCACCTGGAGGGAGAGGGTCTGTCCCATCTCTGGATGTCAGTTTCCTGAACTGGTTGGACTAGGTACATAGTCCCTTCAGCTGCTTCCAGGAGGTGAAGGGACAGCATGGTGATTCACACTCTGCCATCAGTAGAGATAAACCAATTTCAATGTGGCTTTTTATCAGCTAGGCCCCCTGGGGCTCCTTCTGATCCCAGGTCTCCTGTAGATGAGGACAGAGTTCCTTAGTTTTGGTCATAACTCCCAGAACCCTTCCTGGGGCCTTCCCCTTCCCCAATTAACAAGAACTTATCATATTGTAAGTTCTCAGCCCCTGTGTGATAGTTGCCTGACATAGGTCAGAGGATGGACTCAGACTTGAGATGGTTTAGCGAGGTGCCCTGATTGATGCAGCAATTCATGCAAGGGTTGGTTGGGAAGGATAACAAGGTTGGACAACTCCATGAAGTATTTCCTTTCCCTGGACTGGCTTTGAGGTCACCCCTTGGTGTGAGTAATACTGAGGAATGTTCAGGGTCTGCTGATAACCTCTTGAAGTCAGTGCTATCCCCAAACACAAATATACCAGGAGACTTTCTGATCCACAGGGAACTATCACAAAGGATTATTTGAACAAAAATAATGACTATTTAAGTTAGGATCATTAGCATTCATATCATTTGCTTTAAGAGAAAATAGGGCAATCATGCTGAGTTGAGGAATTCTTCTGCAGGCTAAAATGACATTGGGCCTCCTGACCACAGATGACAAGACAGACACACATGGCTTTATGATACAATCTGGTCATTTTGTTCAATCTTTAATTGCCGAAAGATGACACTTTTATGGCCTGTGTTAGTGAGGTTATTGTTTTGCATTTATTTTGTGTTTCCTCTGGGTATTTCCAAAAGGAACTCGTGCAAGCTGTGCTGGGAGCCAGAGCTGCCCCTGTAGGCTCCAGGTCCACAGGAAAGTGTTCATGTCCATCCTTCCAGCACCCCACCTGGTCTTTGCCCTCATTGAGCCTTTCACTGGCTTCAATTTAAAGGCCATGGGAAGCTCTCAGCTCATCATCATACTTCTCAGGCCTCAGTTTCTCTGCCTATAAAGTCTGAGGCAAATACCTGTAGAGTCTCCACATCCTCTCCTGCTCCCACACCCAAGTTCTGTGAGCCACGGAACAACCGGCCAGCTTAGAACCCTGAAGTGAATTTGTTGGTTAGTTGTACTCACTGTTGATGGTGTTCTTGTACAAGTTTCTGTGTCACGCACATTGAGCACAGAACATGCTGAGAGATGCGGTCTTGGTCTTTACAGACAGCTCACCATGGGGCACTCTGAGTTTTATATAAAACCAGGAATTTTCTGAATAAAATCTTGACACATTATGATCAGAATAGAAATAAAATATCATGAGTACTGTCCAGAGGGGAACATGGTGCATTTCCTGGGGAGTTGGTCTTCCAGGTAGAGATAGTGGAATAAGGGAGAAACATGGTGCCTTTCATGGGGGCCAGTGAGCATTAAAGATGTAAATAAGTGGACATCAAGAAGAACATGCCCAAATTGTGATTTGAATGCAGAATCTGATTAGGAGATGGGGGAGGCAAGGCTGATACCTGGTTTTGGAGATCAGGAACAGGTCCTTATTCCCCAGGTGTTGAAGATTAAACACCTGAGAAACCTGAGGTAAGTCTAGAAAGCAAGATTTTTTTTTTTTATAAAGAGGGGGCCCTGGGCTGGGTGTCTGTGAAGTGGGTGTCTTGCTCTTTTGTAGACCCCAGAACCCCCCATCCCTTCTCTTTCTTCTCTGTATACTTGCCTAAGGGCAGGAAGAGGCAGGAGCACAGGTAATTGCTTGTGTTGGAAAGTGCGTCCTGGAGGTGCTAATCACCCATTGAGCTGGGCAGTGTGATTTGGAAGGCTAACTGTTAGCAGCCCAGTGGTAACCAGCCTTCTTCCTCTCATCATCTACACTGACTGCCAGGCCTCTGCCCCCTGCCTCAGTTTGTTGAGGTATGTGACATTTCCTGTTCCCTTAGGCCAGGTGGGGCTGCAGGCAGATTGCTTTTTGGCACAGAAAGCGTGTGGGGAGTCAGTACAGTGGACTCATTTTAATAGAATCCTTCTGTTAACCTTGTGTTCCCACTGTCCTCATCTCTTTGTCCCCTTCCAAGGCTTGAGTGAGAAGCAGATCAGTTCGATAGGGAGGTCCTGCAGGGTACAGCAGGAGGTGCATTCACCCCTCAGTCCTTCTGCAGGGGAGACAGATGTTCAGATTAGGTGTGTTCATTCAGAAAACAGGTAGTGAGAGCCAGGTGTGGTGATACGCTTGTGTGATCCCAGCTACTCGGGATGCTGAGGCAGGAGGATCACAAGTTCAAGGCCATTCTGGGCAATTTAGTAAGAATTTGTCTCAAAATGAAATTTAAAAAGGGTTGAGGAAGTAGCTTAGTGATAGAGCACCCCTGGGTTCCATACCTAGCACTGAAAGAAATCAAAAACAAACAAAAACCAACTACAAAATGCACCCCTGTGGCCTGTGCACTTTTCTAGAAGACAGGGACATAGCATGAACAAGTGAGGTACCCACCCTCTCCTTAAGAGCCTACCATTTTATTTATTTATTTTTTTGTTTTTAATTTTATTTATTTTTATTTTATTTATTTTTACAGACTGCATTTTGATTCATTGTACACAAATGGGGTACAACTTTTCATTTCTATGGTTGTGCATGATGTAGATTCATACTGTTTGTGTAATCATTCATGTTCATAGGGTAATGATGTCTGCATCATTCCACTCTTTCCTTCCCCTATCCCATCCCCCCATTTCCCTCTACACATCCAAAGTTCCTCCATTCTTCTCTCACTGACCCCACCCCCCTTATGTATCATCATCTACTTATCAGAGAAAACATTTGGCCTTTGGTTTTTTGGGATTGGCTTATTTCACTTAGCATGATATTCTCCTACTCCATCCACTTATCTGCAAATGCCATAATTTTATTCTTTATGACTGAATAATATTCCACTGTGTGTATGTATATATATGTATATATATATATATACTGCAGTTTCTTTATCCATTCATCTGTTGAAGGGCATCTAGGTTGGTTCCACCATCTAGCTATTGTGAGTTGAGCTGCTATAAATATTGACGTGAGCCTGCCATTTTATAATGTAACTTCAGCAGTTCTTAATTATGGCTAGTCTTGTTTGGTCTTTATCCTGTCTCCTCCTAAATGCTAGGTATCATCTCACATCATGTACTAGTACTTCAGTACATACTCTACCATCTGAGAACATTTCGGCCAATGCCACCATGATACTATTGTCATCTCCAGCCAAACCACTGACAGCCACGTCATTTCTAACAGTCTGGGCTTAGTTCGCCCCTTTTCATGTGGCTGGTTTGTTCCTTCAAGATACAAATGAAATGGACACATATCTTGATTGCCCTGTGGGATGTTAACTGATGGAGTGACCAAGTGAGGACACAGAGAGAACAATGCCATTGAAGGAAGTTTATCACTCATAGCAAAATAAGAGAGGCATTCTTTGCCAAGCCAGGCCAGCACCACATCAACCAGCAGGGGCAGAAACAAGGGGCAGCAGAGCTCTGAGCCTTTATTTTATCCTCTAGGGATTGAAGGGGTGAGGCAAGCTACATAGTTCATTAGGTTTAGGATTGGCTAGTTTAAATAATGTCCTTGGGCTCTGGGCTATGGGTGTGGTCTCTAATTGTCTGCTACCTGGCCCTGAGGCTCTTTGGGAATGTGACTTGGTATGTGAAAGTTAGGTTAGATAAAAGGGGGTTGGGGTTGTGGACGAGGGCTTGGTTAGTTTGCATATGAAAGGAGAGTTCTGCAGAGCTGTTTGCTGGCTCTAGGGATTAGCTAACCCTGGGAGTCCACTCTGTCTGCAGTCTGCAAACCTCCAACCCTTGGAGCTTCTAAAAGTACAGAAAATAGAAAAATGTGAATTTTCTCTTCTCTCTGAAGTTTTAATAATTTTAGTCCATGAAATAAACTGATAATGGACAGACTTAACAGGAAGAAAAGCATAGGCATGTGTTAACATGCAGAAACCTGGAGGCCACACACCAAGAACAAGACAACATTTTGAGGTAGAGAAAAGAATAGGGGCTTGAGGCTTTGGGAGGTTATGGAAGGATCTGGGGAGAAAAATGCTCCTGAAGGAAGGTGGCCCCATTAGGCAGAGTCTCCAGGTAGCAGTCGGCAGAGGACTCCTGTGCTGTCCTACTGTGGGGGCCAGGTGTGAGACCCCCAGTCTCTTCTTCCTGTGAAAATGCCTTCTACATCCGCTGTTTTACTTGTGCTGCAGACAACAAATGTCCCCACAGAAAGACAACCTTTCAAAGCTGTCCTGTGTCTTCATTTCCTCCACAAAGCCATCTCAGAATATTCAGTGGAAGTGCATTTCGATGTGGCCTACCTTGATCTCCCTCACATGTTGCACTTGGTGGATAGCTCAGTGTGTTTTGTTTTGTTTTGCTATTCCTTTTTTATTCTTCAGCAGTTTCCCTCCCTTTTTGGTCCCTCATCCTCTGTGGTTTTATGTTGAATCCTCCAGTCCCTTATCATCTCCTATGAATTAGAACTGGTACTTTCCAGAGACTTGACTGAGTAGATTCTTGGGTCTGCACCCATTCTTGCGTGGCTGTGAACTGCCCATTGCTTCTCCCCAGCAGGGGGCGCCAGAGCTTTTCTTTTCCTGGAGTTGAGGTTGTTGGTGGATTCAGACTTCACCAGTGAGATCCACCCCTCACCTGGCTCCATCCACTGTTGCACCCAGTGGTCTTACAGCAGTTGCCTTTGTAAGCATTGGCAGGATTTCATACTTCATTTGAGTGTGCTTTTTAATTCCATCACTTCTGCGTTTATTACCTCTTTTTTTTTTTAAATGAATGTTTACTCATCAGCTATTTGATTATCCTCAGAAGTAGTAAATGCTTCATTTTTTGATTGATACATCAGTTCTTAAAACAAGGAATTGGAGCCTCATTATGAACTTGTGGATTTTGAAAAATCAGATGTTCTGATCCATTGCCATCTTTTTTACTTTGGGGGCTCTAATTTCCCATGTTGGCAAGTAGGGGCCTGGCTCAGCTGGCTTCTGTTTCCTTTTGACATGGCAATTTGCCTCTGAGCATTATCTTTAGGGACAGTGAGGAGTTCCTGTTGCAGACACACCCTTGGCATTGTGCCAGAAGCCCTACTTTCCTTCGGTGGGAATTGGGGTTTCGATCCTAGAATCTGGGTTGCCATTGGTCCTGGGACTTTCCCAGGGACAGATAGTTTTTTTTTTTTTAAGAAAAGAAAAATAAATTATGAGTTTATATTGATATTTCCAATTCACTTAACTCCACTCCTTTGATTTTGATATTTCCAGTTCATTGAACTTCACTCTTTTGATTTTTATGTTTGTATTTTTTTCCTTGATGCTTGAAAATCCTAATGATAGTGCTATGGTTCTAATACGTACCCCAAAGTTCTTGTATTGGAAACTTAATTCCTAATTCGATAGTATTGAGAGATGGGACCTAGTAAGAGGTTAGGCCATGAGGGCTTTGCCCTTACAAATGGATTAACGTCATTTTTGTAGGACATAGACTAGTATCCTGAGAGTGGGTTGTTACAAAGGTAAGTTCAGGGCTGGAGTTGTGGCTCAGTAGAAGCCTAGCATTTGTGAAGAGCACTTGTGTAGCATGTGTGAGGCACTGGGTTTGATCCTCAGGACCACATATAAATAAAATAAAGGTCCATTGACAACTGAAAAAACAAAAAAATTAAAATCAAGTAAGTTCAGCCCCAGCTCGCCTTCTCATGCACTCCCTGCTCTTCTGGCTTCTACCAGGGGAGCATGAAGATCTTCCAGAACTGTAAGAAATAATAAAAACCTCTGTTCTTTTAAAAATACCCATGCTCAAGTATTCTGTAATAACAACACAAAATGAATAAAGACAGTAATATTATTTGTTTTATCTTTCCATATATAGTAGGTTCAAAATAACCGCCAGTATTATTCTAATCAAGAATAAGCCTACTGGGTGCATTTTAACATTTCTTGGTGGTTATATCCACCAGATAAACAGCATAATGTATTTTGCATACCTTGGAATAATTCTGTGTGTGGTCATGCTGCAATGTGGTAATGTTGCCAGAATCCTCGGCCAGAGGTAGGGACTGATTTCAGGGAGTCCCAGCAAACAGGTTCAGCTATTTGCTCCATACATCCAGCAAAAACAGAAAACAGCGAAATCCAGCGAAAGAAATTTTTTGAGTATAGGTGCACTTGGAAAGACAAGGGGGGCCAGGCATCCTCAGCTTTGTCTTTGGGGTGCTTACATGAACTTCAGGTTTAAATAAATAGGAAAGGATCAAAAGCAGGTCACAAGAAGTATGTCAAGTTTTGGTCAAACTGGTGTGGTGAACCATGATCTCAATTCTGGTTCTGTGTGGTCCTGGAGAAGTGGTTATTTGCTTGAGGGGACAGTCTGGTTCCCATCATGGGATGATGGTGCCTGCTTAGAGGACAGTCTGGTTCCCATCATGGGATGATTGCTCCTGTAGGGGGGGCAGACCCATCAAGGTGTGACATGCCTGCAAGTTTTAGGGAAGTAACTGTTAGACCTTTAGGAAGTTCCCAGGGGTCTGGAACAGGATGTTGTAAAAGCTGTCAGTTGACAATTTGTGATTATGATGTCCCTGCAAGTCATAAAAATACCTTAGTTACTCTTATCTTGGTGCTTCAACCTTGAAGGGGGATGAGAGAGGTTAGGTAAATTTAGGGCTAATCAACCTCGTATTACCAGCTTTTAGACAGACACTCCTTAAATGATTAACATGTCTACGTGCAAAGTTGAGCAGAAATCTGACACAACGTTTAAAATAGAAAGAGACAGATACACAGTGAAGGCAGAGATGACAAGCTTTTATCCTGCTTTTAGTTATCCATCTGAGGACCAAGTAAAGAGTCAGTGCTTTTCACAAAAGAAGCCTCTAAGTCCCTAGTAACAGATTTATTTCATTTTTGTTTGGAGTTTTAGGCATCACTGTTTTTAATTTAATTTTTTTTGGAGAGTCTTCCTGATGACAGGGGAGGCTAACTCCTTTTGGTTCTCTCTGAGCCTTGAGAAACCTTGTGGGGACTGTGCTTGCCTGGTACCTGTTGATGGACAGATGTCTGCAGAATTCTTAGGTTTCAACTCTGCCCTGTATGCCCCAGTCCCTATAGCAGGAAGCTCCACAAAGACAAAGACCTTCTCTTTTTTCATTGACTCTTATGTATTCCATGCTTTAGTACAGTGAGTGGCTCATCCTAGGGTTGAATAAAAGTGCCTGTGGGAGAATGAATTGTGAACACTGCAGTTGAAACGATGATTCTTAACTTCTGGTGGTTGCCACTGAGTATATTTCAGTGCATTTCTTTTTAATCCTGTGGGCCTAGCAGGTTAAATGTGTACAGTTGCTACACATGGACAGTTGTCACGTGGTGCTACATAGAAATACAATTTCATAACGTTTTCTGTTCTGTTTTTCCAGTCATCTTGGGTTTTGAATGCAATCACTTCAGGGCAACAACTGGATTAATTCAGGCATGCATATGCCATCTCCTTCACCAGGGGAACCCAGGTCCTGGGACTTCCCTATTCATTCAAAATTGGGTGTAGTGTGGGGTCCTCATGTTGTTCCCTGGCCTCTCTGAACTCCACTGTTTTAGGGCTGGCTCTAGAATCAGTAGCAATTATCCTGCCTACTGACTCTGCTTCCTCCTCGACCTACAAGATGGTGGTTTTTTGCTCCATAATTTCTGCATGGAATTACAGCCCTATTATGGCCTCCAACCTTATCAGTTCACTGTGACCTGCTGGGGCTGGACAAGGTCAGAATATGCTGCTGCGTGCGTGGCGTTGCTGTCTTAGAACCTTCCCTGTGACTGCTCACTCAGGCAGGGTCATGGCGGGTCCAGACTTTGTAAGCAGGCCGTAGCTCTTCAGGCCACACATGGGAAGCAAAGTGTGAGGTCTTCTACCTGCATTCTCTCAGTCCTTTCTCTTCCATGCCTGGGAAGGAAGGCTCTGGTTCCTTGGGGCTGCACACACTTTAGGGCCCCTTCCACCCTCCTCCTCTTCTTCTGTCTTCTTGGTGGGACACAGAATCATGTGGGTATCATAAATGTTCCCCTCTGCGCTTCTTGTAGTGACTCACAGCAGTGGCTTTCCATATTTACAGAGAATATTCTAAACTCTAAAAGCTCGGATTATGCACCCACGTGTTGTGCATGTTGACCAGGTTCTAGGTGGGTAGTGCTTTCTAAAACAGTCATTCTGGACAATTTTTCCAGAATAGACCTGGCCCTCATCAGCCTTAAGCCCTTGATGTGTGGATGTGTGCACGTGGATATTAGATGGCTTTGCCCTCAGTCCCTGTTCAGAGGTATTCTCCCCATGCACACCTCAGCTGCAATGTGCAGTAATGGTCACACTTCACATTCCTGTGGGTGTCTTTGTCTTTCATCACAGGGGGCTGTTTTCATCTCCTTCGGCATATGACTCCTGTGGGGATTGTAATCAAAGATTACACTTCTGCCAGCCCCACAGCGATGTTCCTTTTCTGTGATGCTGTTGTGTGGAAGGAGTGGGCATGGAGCCATCTGCACAGCTGGTGGCACCCCCTTCTCAGATGCTTACTGGGGGTTGGAGCCATTTCTCAAGGTCCCTGCAGCACCAAGCCTGGAGCAGCTCAGTGAAGGCAATTGTTTGCCCATCTCTGAGAAGATCTGACTATGGACAGGTCTGGGGATGAACTCCCCTCACCATCCAGCTGCTATGCTGACCCCCTTGCTCAGGCTGGGCATTTGTTAATTCACAGCATTTGTGAAAACCTACAGGAGGCAGCTCATTAATAGGAAACCAAAGGGTAAAATTAGATACAAACTGTGAATGTGTTCTCAAAGTAAGGTCTGAGGAGCTCTGTGACTCTATGAGACCATCTCAGGGTCCGGAAGATCCTTTCTTATCCACCAGTGTACCTGTGTGGGTTCATTTCCTTCATGCACATCTATGGCAACAGCACAGCATGAAGGGTTGGATGCAGATGTGTCCAGCTGTCTGCCCTGAAAATGGGCATCAGAGACATGCAGAAGTGGATAGCTAAGCCATGTTTCTCACTCATTGCATTTTGTGGGGGGAAATGTTAGAGTTTTTCATAAAATGTTTTTTATGTTAAAATGTTAACATGCAAATGGGTTAACTATTGCCTTAAATGCATCAATATGTGTGTGTTCCAGAAGGTCTGCCCATGACCCTTTGCATTGTTGGTCAAGCACTGTGTAATGTAAATGATTTGGGTGGAAGCATATTTGCCACAGAGGTTCCAGGAATGTTTTCATGTTGAGCAACTGTCATCTAAAATCCAAAATCTGAAACTTTGAGCATCATGTTGACACTAAAAAACTTTTGGGTTTTGAAGCATTTTTGGTTTCAGGTTTTCAGATGCTCTATCAGTTTTAGAATCTATGCAAGTATTCCAAAATCTGAAAAATCCAAAATGTGAGACACTTTTGGTTCCAAGCACTTTAGATAAAGGATGCTGAGCCTGTTTTTTCTTCTTAGTAAAAATGAGGGAATGGATATTCAGTGATGGCAAGTGCCTTATAGAAGTGTGCTCTAGGGTGTCAATATTGAGAGCTGCAGGAACACCGGGATGGGTATACCCTGTCCTTCCTGGGGACCTTGTATCTTCCAGAAGGGCTGCCTCTATTTGATGGATTGGGGGGGGGCTCTGTGCCAGTTATGTGTTGGGGTAGACTCTCCATAGAGGTGGCCTTACACCTGGACCTAGGAGAATTTGGTTACCAAACGAAGGTGGGAGGGATGAATACCCCAAGTGGAAAGAGGCTTGGGGTAAGAGTATCAGGGGCAGCAAAGGAAATATCAGTGTGAGCTTGGTTCTGGCCATTGTGGTGACCACATTGATAAGTAGTCCACATGTTTGGTGGTCGCTAGCATCTAAAAGCGATGAGGAAGGCAGTTTCCCAATGCTGTCACTGACCATGTGCTTTGCCTTCCTGAAGGAGAACCACTGTCGTCGCATCAAGATCCTTGGGGATTGCTACTACTGTGTGTCGGGCCTTACTCAGCCCAAGACTGACCATGCCCACTGCTGCGTGGAGATGGGGCTTGACATGATTGACACCATCACGTAAGTTCCATGTTGCCCCAAGGGTCTGTCCCCCTGCAGAGGCTTTTGCAGCAGTGGGAGTGTGCTGGGTCCAGGAGTTCTCTCCTGAACTGAGAAGTGAGGCTTCAGTGACCTCCTCCTGCATTGTGCTGTGATACATTTCTTTGTTCAGTGGATCCTGTGTATTGTCAGGTATATCTGAAGCATGTGAAAATAAATCCCCTTTGCAGTTAGGCTGGATAAGCCATTAAGAAAGGGTGGCCAAATACAGCCATCATTGTGTGCTGGTTCTTCTTCCAGGCAGGTGACTGCCTCGGTGCTCTGTGTGGAGAGTGGGCTGGGGTCTGAGAAGGTAGTCCTTAAGGAGGGATAGAACCAGGGAGGCCTAGCCTGCTATTCCTTGGTCAGATTTGTCTCCTTGTCCTTATGAGAGAAAGGGGTAGAGACATAGAGGCTCTTCTCAAGGACTGATGGATGGAGGGTAGATCCTGATTCAGATATCTTAAAGCTTGGAGAAGTGGGTCTGTTCCAACAAGATGGGTAAACAGGAATTGGTGTGAACTTTCTCGCTTGGAACAGAAGGTAATATCACAAGAATCATGTGCGGAAGATATGATGAAGTAGGCTAGCCACTGGGTGAAAGAATGCACATGCATCACACGGTGTGCTCCCTCAGTTGAGACTGTGGACATGGAGTGACATCTGAGATCCTGTAGTGCCTCACTGTGCTGTGGGTTACCCCAGTGGTACCCTTGCAGATTGCACCTGGAGGAAGCATGAGAAGGAGCTAGCACTGTGGGCATGCTGAGTGCCACGCACAGTAAGCAAAATCTGGACCCTCTAAGAACTGGTTCTCCAGTGTGGCTTACCCATGTCAAGAGTCCAAGGGAGTTGGTCCAGGCTGTGTTCAGGACTGAGATGGAAAAGCCCCCAACTGACTGCAGTACACAGTCAAATGCAAGAACCACTGCTTTGGGAAAAAGCAGACAGCTGCAAGAAATGCTGGACTGAAGCTGGGGAAGGAGGGAAGGGAGAAGGCAGGGAGGAAGAGGAAGGAAGGACTCCTGACTAGGAGGAGACTCAGAAGGCAGTGGACTGTCTTCTGAGACATCCCTGGATGTCAGCCGTAAGTCACATGTCACAGCATATCACATTGCATATGATACATCACATGTGATAGCACACATCATATCATGTTACTTGCTGTATGTCACCTATGTCCTGTCACATCATGTCATACATCATGCCATCACAACACATCATTA
This sequence comes from Glaucomys volans, assembly GCA_020662805.1. NCBI lineage: Eukaryota > Metazoa > Chordata > Mammalia > Rodentia > Sciuridae > Glaucomys > Glaucomys volans. The sequence goes on from JAJEJO010000362.1 coordinate 414,703, forward strand.
TGTTATATCTTATATGTACCATATTGCATCACATCACATACAACACATCATATATCATCTAATATATCATACATCATATTGGTTTTTGTGAGCTTTCTCACCACTGTGATCAAAAGACATGACAAGAACAATTTTAAAGGAAGAAAAGTTTATTTTGGTGATCATGAATTCAGAGGTCTCAGTCCACAGATGGCTGCTTCCATTGCTCTGGGCCCAAGGTAAGGTAGAACACCATGGTAGAAAGGTGTGGCAGAGGAAGGCAGCTCAGTAAAGGACACCATGAAGCAAAGAGAGACTTACCCTTTCACCAAGGACAAAATATATACCCCAAAGGCATGCCCCCCAATGACCCATCTCCTCCAGCCAAACACTACCTGCCTACAGTTACCAGCCAGGTAATCCATTCAAGTGAATTAACACACTGATCCACTGAATAGGTTAAGGCTCTCATAAACTTTCTTGCATTATGAGCTTTGGAGGATACCTCATTTCTAAACCTAACAATAATCACTTATCATATGCTGTGTTATACCACATCATACATACCGTATCATATCATCTACTATACACATATCATATTGTATCATGCCATGTATCACATCATATCACACTGCGTATCACATATATCATATGTATCACATTACATTATTATACATCACATAACATAACATATAATGCCATCATATTGTTACTAAACCCAAGTTTGTTTACTCCCTGCTCAAAAAAGGGCCCAGTGAATGGAGGACAAGTTTTGGGGGCAAAGAAAAAGATATATTTGATAAAGCAGGAAAACTGATGGTGGACTGGCATCCTGGAAAATCATCTTAATACAGGCTTTAAGCTCCTTTCATCTTTAGGCACGGGGAAGGAAGAGGGGTTTAGATTAAGAAGTGATTGGTAAAAGCTGGTGGCTCTTGATCCGTTAAGTTGGCACAGGTGTAAATCCACCCTGTGCTGCTACTTTTAGCTTTAAGTGATTAACAGGGGCTGCATGTCAAGGAGGATCTAGAAATGTGGTTAAATACAAGACGGGACTGTGGTGCTGAGTTTTCTGTGAGGCACAAGCTTGGCTACAAGGCCACGTTGCCTTGTGTTGAATATTGTGTTACATTAGATGATGCATCATATATTATATATATGTCATATATCATACTGGATCTTGTTTTGTGTGATCTCCTTAGGATAAAATGAGGAAGCTATAGGTGGAAGCTGTAAGGAGACAGAGGTCAGCCTATTCATTTGGTAAATAGTTATGAAGCTGTGCTTCAGCCATGCAGATACACAGGTAGTTAGCTGGGTGCTCCACCAGACCTGGTCTGACCAGGAGGCTGATGAGGTTGCATCTTGTGCCCCTGCAGTTGGTAATCTTGACCGAACCCATCAGCATCCCCCAACTCTGGCCCACCTCGGTGCGCCTCCCAGGCCCACTCTGCACAGAAACCTCATCCTATTTCTTCCACAGGGCTTTGGCCTTAGGTGCTGCCCTTCCTTTCCTTACTGTTTTCTTACTTGACTTGCATGCTTACGGATTCTGAACAGTTTCCGCAGGAATTGGTTAATCACCTGCCAGACAAAGGGAGCTGGCCCAATGGAGAGGGAGCTCTTCTTCTTTGGAATTCCCTCTGTGGCACATGGTCCTGTATACCCATAGAAATGGGGACATGTCTATCCATCTCTGGGGGAGGTTTCTGCTGGCACAGGCAATAGGGAAACAGGAACCTCATTATTCTTCCATACAATCCCAAAGCATGCTAAGTGCCATTTTGTTAAATAGACTTAATCCAGAAAAGGCCTTGCTCATGGTTTATGTGTTTTTTGTTTTTTCTTTTTCTGTACTGAATTAAGTTAGCAGGAAATGGCATGTGCTTTTCCTCCCCTGGCCCACCTGAACTTTTGAGGACAGCTTGTCCATGCTGTCCTCATGCACAGGGTTACACAGTTTGAGCAGATCTTGATAGCTCTCAGCTGGAGCCCTGAGGGCCTGGTAGAAGGGGTGCCTATGGCCTTGTTTTCAGACACCTGGGCTCTTTCCTACAGGCCCTTCCTTTTTAAAAAGCTGGTTTGTGTGTTTGAACCAGGAAGCATTTCTCAGTTTCTCATCAAAGAGTAACTTTAGGGATTACTTCAAGTTGCTACTGGATTCTAGTTTTGGTTAGGCGCACTCATATCTTTATTTGCATAGGATTTTCATCAAAACTTTACACGATCTGGAGATTCTGAACCTGTACATTCCAGGTTGAGAACTTCCTTTTTTACAGATGGAAAAGCTAAGGCCCAGGAGGGGAGGTGAGGAGTCCGAATTGAGGCCATCTTTTTGAACACATGGGACTTGATACCATTTGCTCCATTCTTCCTCCATGCTGGGGAAACTTCCTTCTGATGATAGTAAATTGGCCTCTAGAGTGTCCATTGCCTCCTTTTTATTTTTTTCATTGTGTGCACAGCTGTAGCCCCAGTGCTTTGAATAATGGCTGAAGGGAGGCAGCTCAACAGATGTTTGTTGAACAAATGAAGAGAAGTACCCTCATCTGCCCCTTCACGTTCAAGCTTCAGTATAATCATGATTATATTTCCTCTCTGCCAGGATTTATTTATCCCAAGGAGCTGACAGGGTCCTCTGTGTCTTGAGGTGGACTGCTTCCTTGTTTCTTCCTGTTGGAGTCAAGCACTTGAGAGCTCAGGTCAGGGCTGCAGACTGAGCAGGAGTCTGGCTTTTTCCTGACATAAAAATACTTGAGATAAATAAGTGAACCCAAGCTCATAAATAAGAAAGAAAAATAGGACAAATAAAGTGAAAAGGAACGGGGAAATTCTGGTTCCTTAGAAATGTCATGAGAAGTCATCTCTGGCCAAATCCAGCTGAGATGTTCCAGAAACAGTGGGGCCAAGAGGAGCTGCAGTGATAACAGCTCAGGAGGTGTGATTTCTTTAGAAGCAGCCGTCCAGCTTCCTGAAGACCAGATGGTGTCAGCATTGAGATATGGAGGCAGAACCTGTTAAAGGCAGAAAGTATTGGCAGAAGGTGCAGGGTGGCAGATGTCTGAGGCTTCATGGACCTGGTTGGTGGTTCTTGAGGAGGTCTGGGGACAGGGGTGGACGTGAGTCCCAGCAGTCTCCATGTGATTTGCCCTTTTATCACTGTGTAAGTATAAATGTTCAAAGTGCTCTGAATCACCATTGGCAGGCTTTGGCATCTACATTTTCCCACAGGCATTTCCTGTTATGGATTTTGAAATGTTTTAACTTCAGGGTCTTGTTTCAGTGTCTCTTATTGGAGATTAGCAAGCAAGTGAAAAAAATTTTTAAAAATTACATTCAAAATGTATAAAATTGAAGAGGTATTTAAGAAGTTTTAATAGTCTAACTTTCAAATAACTTCTTTGTAAATCTGTAGAATGAACATTCTGAGGCTACTAAAGCTGAACTTGCACTTGCACTTCTGGGACCCTGAATTAGACCTGTCTAATTCTATTAGCTTGCATCCTCCCATGTGGAGGCTGGCAGACAGCTCCCTTGGAGTGGCCGTTGGGTCCTCTGTGTGCTGTGGTTGTGGGGCACAGGCCCTTGTGCAGGCGAATACATGATGATGGCAGAGCTGCTCCTGAGCCCAGCAGGGTTGAGCGGAGATCAGGAGACTGTGGAGACATGCTGGGCAGTTGCTCACTCAGCTATGGTTGGGGCTTCAGGCGTGGAAATAAGGGAAGTCAGAGTGAAGGTGAACCAGACACATCCCAGGTGGTGTGGGGGGAGCCTGTGCTTTCCATGCCATCATTGATAAATGCAGTGTTCAGAGACCTCTAGAGTGGGACTACAGAGCAGAGCATGGAGCAGGGTTGAGGGCAGAGTGTGGGCTGCCTCGCTGACAGTGGTAAGGGCGGGCTATGCTTCCTGAAGACTTTTTTGGTATTTTCACTCTCAGTGGAATAGAATTAGTAGACTGACTGTTCCCTCATGTACTGGTGTAACTGGGGTGAGTTTAAATGATTTTGGACATTGTTAGAACCAATGTAGCCAGAGCTGGACTTCTGTGTAAGGAAACTGAAGCTCAGGGATGAGCAGTGGTGTGTGTAAAGTTGTCCAGGCTGGCCTGACATTGCCCTGCTCCTCAGTACCTCAGCACCTGCTTTGTCTTCATTTATCTCCCCCAAGTCCCTTCCCTTGGTGACAAGACTTGTGTGTAATTTGAGATCCTAGATTCATTTCTTTCTGAGGATGTTCCTGGATGGGAAGGGGTAGGAGAAGGCCATGGAGGGAACCTCCTGAGCTGGTGTGGACATTGTGAGGCCTTGTCTGCCCACTCAGGGCTTACAGGCAAGGCAGAAAAGTGCTGTCGTCCCCTGACCAGGCCAGGAGACCTCCATACACCTGTCCCATCCTGACCCTTTCCAGATGGTGTAGCAATCTTGAAGTCAAGTTTCCCCATTGCTCACAGCTTCATAGGGCAGACTGTAGTGGTCCATTGAGGCAGGTGCTGGGTGGTCCCAGCCCCATGCTCTATGCTGTGTTACAGGTCTGTAGCTGAGGCCACTGAGGTGGACCTGAACATGCGTGTGGGGCTACACACCGGCAGGGTCCTCTGTGGTGTTCTGGGCCTGCGCAAGTGGCAGTACGATGTATGGTCCAATGATGTGACCCTGGCCAACGTCATGGAGGCTGCTGGCCTGCCTGGGTAAGTTGGGGGCTTGGTAAGGGGTAGCCCCACAGTGACCATGTGGTCTCACCTGAGTCCTCTCTCTGGGCCTTGTTCCTGAGGGTACCTGTGTGGGTTCTAATTTGACCCTTAGCATCAGGACCTCATAGGAGCTTGACCTGTTCCTGGCCACAACTGCCACTGCATTCCTGTGGTGGGGGCTCCTGCTGAGCCCACTTCTGCTCTCCCTGGGATTCAGGCTAGGCCCAGTACATGTCTTCAGAAAACTGGTATTAGATCAGAAGACCAGAAGTGCATGGAGACTTCTATGCCTGGTGCAAGTGATGTCCTTATAGCTTATTATTGCTTCTTTGTTTTGCTCTGTTTGGTTTTATTTTCTTAAAACATGTGCATGGAAAGTGCTGTGACCTTTGATACCCACCACGGACTGGCAGTTTTTTCCCTACCCTTTCCTCTCCTGCTCACCCCATCCTCTGAAGCTCAGAAAGCAGCCACTGCTGGAAAAGGCCACTGCTGACCACCCAGGCCTTGTTCTCACCTCTCAGAGTCCTGGCAAGTTTGAAACCTCCACCCTTAGCCTGGCCCCCTTCTTAGTGGGGCCTCCCTGATTTCATCCTTAGCCAACCAGAGTTCATTCTTAAAATCAAGACTTTCCTCTGCAAGGAAGTCAGAAGATTGCACGGTGAAGAGTGGAGTTGGTCAGGGAGTTTGCTTTTTGTCCCCTGAGCACACAGTGGAGGAGAGGAGGCTGCCAGTATTTCACCTGTCTGTCGAATTTGCATCTTCTGCAGAGATTATGCTCTCGTTAAGGGATTCATCTGCCTTTGCCTGAAGACATGTCGGGGAGTGTAAAGGCCTTGGGCCCCATGCACCACAGCATGTCCTTCCATCCTGTCTGCTCACATTGTATGAGGCCAGGCTGGCCAGCCTCTGACCTGAGTGGCTGACCAGAGACTGCCCTAATAGTTTGGGAAGTGGCTACATTTTCTCCTCTTTTTTTTTTTCTCTTCCTTCCACCCACCCTACATTTCCTTTTCTCCATTCCTGGTTGCAGCCTTCTGACATTTTTCTTTCTCCTATGGTTCCTCCTTTTTCCTCTGACCCTTCATCCTCCTCCACTGTTCCTGCTCCGTCCTTCTGGGCGTGTCCCCTCCTGCTTTGCTTGCCTCCATTTCCTTTTTTCCTAGGTTACCTGTGTAGAACATGCACAGGGAGCATGAATGCTCCTCAGGGAGCTTGCCCCGGGCCAGGAAGCCTGAACCATGGGCCCACGTGAAGGCTCTCTGGGACACTGAGCAGCAAGGCTCACAACTCCATGCACATGCATCCTTTTCTCATAGGAAGGTCCATATCACAAAGACAACCCTTGCGTGCTTGAATGGGGACTATGAGGTAGAGCCAGGCCATGGACATGAGAGGAACAGCTTCCTGAAAACTCATAACATCGAGACCTTCTTTATAGTGCCATCCCATCGGAGAAAGGTAGGTACTTAGAAACTGCCCCCCTCCTTGCATTTGGTCTTAAATGGCCTGGCCTGGACAGAGCTTTAGAGACACACTTGTCCTTCCCTCCCCCTCCCATGATGGCTTCTCTGGCTCTAGACTTGCTGAGAGAGAGAGGGGAGCCCCCACTGACATTGGCTCTTGTCGGTGGCAGTGGGGGGCAAGTCAGAGAGCAGAAGGGATGAGAATCCCTAGTTGGACACCTGGGGTTATCTCAGGGCTGGGTCCTCCCTCCCTAGTCTGGACATTTACTGTCTCCTCCACAATGTGAGTGAGAGACCCCTGCAAGGGATCAGGGAGGGGGAGCTCTGTGAACTGAGGGATGATGCATACACAGGGGGCTATGATCACTCCATTCAGAGAAAAGTGATCTGGTCATGATTGAGGGTGACAGAGCTGCTTCCGGGACTCAGGTGTAGGTGCAGGCTCGGTGAGGGAGGAGGGCTATTTTTGTTTGTGTATGTGTATGTTTTAGAGAAATAATTTGTGATATGATTAAAAAAAAAGCATGACCTCACTGCCCATGTTCTCTACTGAATATCACCCTTATCACCACTTTGTTAGTTACCTTTTTGTCCCTATGA
>JAJEJO010000362.1:421540-502070 GCA_020662805.1 Glaucomys volans
GTCAAGGGCATGCCAAGAGAGCTAAGACTCTCTCCAACTTACTTCCTCAGAGTTCCCTGACTTAGCTGCTGCTACCATAAAAGTGTCTTTTAAATAACCTGTTAGACGGAGCCTCCTTTTCTTTGTCTTCTAAGCACTTCTAAGCTGCTTTGGGACTCCCTTGTGTACTTCAGCTTGATGCAGGGGTGTTGAATTCTTGGGGACTACCACTTTGTCAGGACAGAGTGAGTGGGGCATGAGAAAGAACTTCCAGGCTCCCTGGGCTGGAAGCTCAGACTCCCTGGGCTATTCTTCCTGGGCTCTGGAGATGCAGTGGTCAGCCCAAGAGGCCTCTAGCCATGGAGGATGGTGGAAGAGAAGTCGTTTGGGGGAAGGCATCTCCATCTGACTTAGGGGCATGGATGATTGAGCAGCAACTAGGCAGTGACATGGGGTTCATTGGGCAGGACAAGTTGGGAAGGGCCAGGTCCTTCCTGAAGGGGCTGAGTTTGGAGGAGGAGTTCTCAGGGGGAACTTGGGCTGTGAGGGGCCCTATATGGGATGTAGTAGGGGTCACCCTCAGGGAAAGTGGGCATTGTAAATTGGGGATCCTTGACTTGCCAACGAGGGCATTGTAAATTGAGCATTGTAAATTGGGGATCCTTGACTTGCCAACGAGGGAGATCGTTGACTTGCCACCTGGAAAGGTCAACCAAGGATGAGGGAATGTGAAGGGGCCATAAGTTTTTAGAAAGCCCAAGAAGTCTAGGCAGGTGGGAGTCAGGGGACCCAGAGGTCTTGAGAAGGGGGCACTGCCCCACAAGGTTGCCACCCCTAGGCTGGGTCTTGTTGACATAGCATTGAGTTCTGTGATTTGAAGGTAGTGGGGTTCATAGGGTCAGGACGTGTGCAGGCCCTGTTCATAGAATTTTGGTGAGAAGAGAAGAGAAACAGTGCTAAAAAGCAGGAGGGTGTTCTGTTGTTTTGAAATTGGGAGTTTTCTTGCCTATCTGTAGGGCCAGTGCAGGTGGAGGTAAGAAATGGGCAGAGTGGCCAAGCACCGGTCAGGAGCACCTTGATCCTGGAGAGGAGATGGAGTCAGAGCTGCTCTGGAGAGAGAGCTTTGAGCTCACTTTAGGATGATGGGAAGACAGCAAGACAGGAGGCTTTCTTAGGCTCCCACTTTCCTATCATCTCACTTGGTCTTGAAGAGGTCTGAGGGGGTGAGCAGGTGATATTTATCCCATGGTGCAGATCAGAGCCCTGGACACAAAAGCAGTGAGGATGTAGGGCCCTCAGCCCAGCAGGTGCGGACCCTACTACCTAGCCTCTCTGACTCGTGGCCTCTTTCCTCATCTGTGGAATAGTACATACTGGGACCTGAATGGGATAACAGAAGTCATAAAATGACATTTGCTTCAAGCCTCAGTGATGTTTCTCTGACCCTGGTCCCAAACCTTTCCTCCACTTTGCCCAGGATTCGATGCCTTGTTTTGGTTTTAGAGGTCCTTTTTTTTTTTTTTTTTTGGTGGTTTGAGAATTGGATGTTCTGAAACCTGGTTAGGGTTCGTTCATTGTTGTGTTCAATGCCTGCGCATAGTCAGCACTGAGCAAACAGATCCCTGTGCCCTGGGGTCCCTGTCACCACAGGGTCATGTTTTTAGCCTGAGAGGCAAAATGTATCTCATAGATAGCATTTCTCTCTGTTCATTGTGTTTGAACAGATATTTCCAGGCCTGATTCTCTCGGATATAAAGCCGGCCAAGAGGATGAAGTTTAAGACTGTCTGCTACCTGCTGGTACAGCTCATGCACTGCCGGAAGATGTTCAAGGCTGAGATCCCCTTCTCCAATGTCATGACCTGTGAAGATGATGACAAGGTAGGAGTTACCAGGGGCACTGCTGGCAGGAGCCAAGGGGAACTGAGTCTACATCCCATCTTCTCCTTGCCCCTCCTCTGCAATGTAGTCCCTGTGCAGCTTGGGCAGGTCCAACACTGCACGTTGTTTAGTCAGCTTTTCATTACTATGATTAAAACAACTGACAAGAACAACTTAGAGGAGGAAAAGTTTATTTTGGTTTCACAGTTTCAGAGGTTCAGTCCAGGGTTGGTGGACTCCATTGCTCTGCGCCTTGAATAAGTCAGAGTATCATGTTGGAAAGACACAGTGGAGGAAAGCTCATCAGCTCATGGCAGACAAGAAGAGAGAGAGGAAGGGGCCATGGACAGATAGAGTTCCCAAGGTCATGCCCCCAGTGACCTGCTTTCTTCAGCTATGTCCCACCTGCCTACAGTTTCCACCCACTAGTCCATCCATATTATTAATCTATCAAATGAATTAATCCACTCACAAGGTCACAGCTCTCATAATCTAATCACTTACCTCTGTACATTCCTGAACATTGCCTAACACATGAGCTTTTCTAGGGACATTAAAGATCCAAACTCTAACACATTTTTATGATCTTGTGAATGCTGCCCAGAGCTAAGCCAAGTTTTATTTCCTGTACAAATTCATGTATTACCTTGAACTTTTTTACACCTCAATAATCTGTATTTATCCAAGTTCAAGCTAGCATTCCCCTGCTTACTGTCTAAGCTCAGGATAGTCCTGTCCTGATGTCCTAGCCATTTTTGCCTTGATATGACCATCCCCTGAGGCTGGCCCCTACCAACCTCAGGGACTTCTTTGGCCCTGTCTTTCTCCTGTGGTTAACTTTGTTTTTCTCATATCACATGGGCTCCTCTCCCTTGGTTCAGTTCCTGCTTTTGATGGATCATGCTCCATGGTCAGCAACTGACCATGGAAGGGACAGGAGGTGATGCTGGGGTACCTTGCATGCATAAAGGGATCTTTCTAGCCCCTCACATGGAAAGCTTTGCAGCCTGCTGGTGTGATAGGGCCTGAATTACTAGGTTGATGTAGCCTGATGCTCAGGCTCCACAGTAGAATGCCACAGCCTGGGAGAGGCCTTAAACCATAGACATTCATTCTCTCACAGTGCTGGAGACTGGAAATCCAAGATCAAGGTGTTAGCAGGGCTCGTCTCTTCTAGTCATCTCTCCTTGGCTTTGCAGATGGCACCTTCTTGCTGTGTCCCCACATGGCAGAGAGAGGGGGGCTCTGGTGTCTCTTTAAGGGTGCTATTCCCATGAGGATCTCATCTCAACCTAATCACTTCTAAGTCCTCAGCTCCTACTATACCATCATGTTGGGGGTTAGAATTATGAGAAGTGGATTTGGAGGTATTCAAACATTTGTTCCATGACAGTTCACCATGATCTTCCTTCCTCTGACAGTTTGTTTCACTGTGTTCTGAGTTCTGGGGTTGCTGCTGAGAAACTCAGAGTTATACTAATTCCTAACCTTTGATGTGATCCTTCTGAGTATTCTTGCTCCCAGGAAGCTTATGGAACCTGTTCTTTGTACCTGGTGTTCTGAACTTGCCCTAAATATGCCTTGATCTAGAGTTTTTTGTTTGTTTGTTTGTTTTTAATGCTTTGGGATGGATACCGCATGGATCCAAAAGATCCACCTCTGGAAGTGTTCAGGGATTATTTTGTTCTTTATTTCCTTTCCCTTATTTTCCCTAAAACTCCTATTATTTGGGCATTGAATTGAATCTCCTGAACTGATCTAATTCTTCTTCTCTGATTGTCTCTTTCTACTTTCTGGAAAATTTCTTCAACTTTATCATCTGACACTTCTTTTTGTACCAGGGATTTGACCCAGGGGTGCTTAACCATGGAACCACATCCCCAGCCCTTTTTATTTTTTATTTTGAGATAGGGTCTTGCTAAGTTGCTCAGGGCCTCGCTAAGTTGTTTAGGACCTCTCTGAGTTGCAGATGCTGGCTTTGAACTAGCGATCCTCCTGCCTTAGCCTCCTGAGTCACTGGTATTACAAGCATGTGCCACCTTACCCAGCTCAACACTTCTTTGGAGTTTTTCATTTCTTCAGCCACATTAAAAAAAAATTCCATGATCTCTATTTTGTTTTCTGAATAGTTCTTTTCATGAAATCCTATTTCCATGTCAGGGATGTATTGTTTTCCCCTTTTATCTCACTGAGATTTTTTTTTAAAAAAAGATTTTCTTGTCCCAGAAACATCTCTGTTTCCTCTGAGCACCTTTCCCCCACCTGTTTATCTTCCTTTATAATCCCATCTTCCATAGATATCCAAAGCCCTTACTCTTTTGTTGATTAAAATTGGGAATTACAGAGCTGACTGAGAGTGCCAATCCAGGAGAAAGGTTCTCCTCTTTGAGCTTTCTTGTGGGCACCAGGATTTTCTGTCTCTCTTCTTGGATGGGTCAGGGTCACCTGTGATTCTTAAATTTTCTGCTGGGAGGCATGGGTTCTCAGGCTTCACTTCAACCACATGGGCTTTGCATCAGTAACTCTGAGCTGGAGACCCTGATTTCCCTCCAAGGAAAGATCCCACTGGTACTTTTGGGGGTTGATGGGTCCACATCCCAAGACTGGAGGGCAAACCTAGGACACTGACACATCTCATAGTTGGCATTTGACCACAGTGGCTATGACCATCAGTGCTTGATTCTGAGCTGGCGTGGCTCCTCCACTGTCAGCTGGGGTCTAGCCCTCCAAGGTCTGTCTCATCAGTTCCTGATGCCTGCTTTCTAAACTCCTGTTGCTACTTTTTCCATCTTCATTTTTTTCCTGCCTTTACGGATTTATGCCCTTTAAAGAAACCTTTTGCTGTAATTTAGAGACTTCTCAGGAAGAAGCAAGATTCTGCTGCCTCAGGCTCATGGTTCATTATCACAACGATTTGTGTATGTGAGCTCAACTTTGCTAGAATTTTATCTGAGAATTCTGTAAGAACTCTGTTCATGTGTATCCCATCAAAGAAGATGGGTCTTTATGCCTAGCAGGCAGCTAGGGGCTGTTTTAAACTAAATGCTTGACTTCTAGTTTGCAGATGTCCTAGGTAGTAGGAATTTTGGCCTTGATCAGGCCAGTAGGCACATGTTTTTAAGAGTTTCTGCTCCACTCAGTGGGATCCAAGACAGATGAGTCTTCTCATCTCCCACGCAAGGAGTTTTTCCAGTCATTGTCTGCTGAGGGTGGAGCCCCCTGGGCCTGGAATTCCCACCACTTTCAGGCCTTAGCTTTTTGTGCTGGTGTTCTGCGAGCACCCCATGAAATATGCAGCATTTCAGATGTGCTGAGTCTGACAGTGCTGCTGCCCTCAGGGCAGATGGTGGCTTTGGCATTCTTACCCTGTCTAGACTCCCACTAACCTGAACATTTCTGATAAATTACTTTCTTGCTAGTTTGGTTGTGCATTGACTTTTATTTAGAATTTGTAACTAGAGAATCTTTAGACCCTCTTGTTTGCCATGTTTTCAGATTTAATCTCTGTCTTTCTCCCCTAGTACTTGGGGCCCCCACGTATCTCTCCACCAGAGCTAGAACAAGGGTGGGGCAAGTCAAGTGCACAGTTTAAGCATGAACCCAATACTCAGTCATCCAGATAAAAAATATTTTCATTCAACATTTTTTAAAATAAATTTTAATCCAAAAGAATCCAGGATGAATAAAAAAATCAAAAAAGATTGGGGAGTACAGAGATATTATGGAACCTAAGATAATAGGGAAAGTGTGCAACCAGGGCTTCTCTCTGCCCAGGACTTTCTTGGAGAAGTTGTGGTGAGGGCAGCAGAAGTCATTCTTATTGGATCACTGAGGAAGTCAGGTTTAATAAGACTCTAGAATTCAGACATATTTCCAGGCAGAGCATGCTGGCCTGTGATTCAAATATTAAAGCTCTGTTGGACAAACCAAGACAGTGAGGGGACTGCCTTTTCTCCTAGGCTGGGAGAAAGCAGGGCATGTCTCTGCTTAGAGTTTAGACAGCTCCTGCAGCAGCCCCTTGGTGGCTCTGTAGGTTTGGAAGGAGGCAAACCTGGGCTCCCCAGACCGCACTGAGCCCTCTGCAGCCCCACTCCAGTGGCTTGTTGGTGATCCTAGCCCTCTTCTGCCACCATCCTGCTTCCTTCAGTCTCACCCTGGCCTGGGCAGTATACCTTGACAAGCTTCTATGTGCACACACCTCTCACCTCCCTGGCCAAAGACTTGGACCCCTTGCTTTGCACCTTCCTGCCTCTTTTGGGTGCACTGAGTGTTGTCCCCATTTCATCTTTGGTCCCTCTATCCCTTCAGTCCTCTAGATGGATGGCATAGAGTGTCAGACCTCATCTATAAGCTCAGGGTTCTGAACTCTAGGCCCTACTGCTGCCTGCCTGGTGCCTCGTTACATAAGCTTCTACATCAGGCTTCCATACTCCCTGGGAGGCTCAAACCCTCTCAGATTGTGTCCCCTTCTCTCTCATCATGGTGCCATACCACCTTCTTTGAACTCTGGGACTTTATCTGTGCTTGTCACGGCTGGGCCCTGTCCTGCCTGGGCCCTGCAGCCCCGACCCCCAAGTGGCCTACATGTTGGTGTTGGCCCTTTTCACTTTGGATGACCCCTGGACATGTTGCTAAACTTCTAGGCCTTGAGGTTTGGCCCCACCCACCATCACCTTATACCCAGTGCCTCCCTCTTGTGTCTCATCCTTCTGTCCAACTGCCTGTCATGTTGCTTCTCAACTCCCCATCTATACATGAGCTCTCACCTGTAGGTGATCCTCCTTGACATCATGCCCTGGTCAGCAGCCCAGTCAGTACTGCCAAATGCTACCAAAACACTGTCTTCTTATTCTCTACCTCTAATCTCTGACCCCTTGCCCTTCAGGGTGCCCAATTCTGGCCTCTTTGCCTCATGGGTATTGTCTGTGGCCAGGGCAATTCTCTTTCCCCAGTACCCAGTCCTCCCTGGGGACAGAGGCCAAGAGTCATCCAAACTTCCATGGAAAAAGCTTTGCTTTTCCAATATCCTCATTGCCATCTGTTCTCAGACTGAGCTCCTTCCTTCTGCCTATGATTAGTGAAAACAAGTCCCAAATGGGGGCAGAGAGTGGCATCAAAGAGTGATGATGGGCAGTGGCATGGGGTTTCTACAAGGATGTCTCTGGTGGCTCCATGGAGGGCCAGAGCCTGAGCATGTGATGAGTTTGCTTTGAGTGACAGGTGGACACTGTGCAGAGTACTCTGCTGCAGCTTTATTCCTCTCTGTGGCCTTCCGGGCCTATCTTCACTCGTCCATCTCACCTCTTCCTATCCTCTGCTCCCCTGCTCCTCCAGACATGCACACCTGGCAGTCTCAGTGTAAGATGGAGCCAACTAGGAACTGGGGATGGGGTGGGGTGAGAGTGTGCTTTATACCTTGGAATCTTGGCATGGCTTTTGTCATCAGTGTGCCCAGTTCTGGGGAGTGACTTACAAGTGTACTTGAACACTTGAGCACGGACTGTTCTGTCCCTGGGGGTCCAGAGTTCTCAGGTGCTGCTCATTTAGGGGAGCAGGAGCCAGGACAGCAGGGATTGACCAATAGGTGGCAATGTTGCACAAAGACTCTGTCCAGGGTCAGGGATTGGGGTGCCATTATAAGGCAATCATTCAATGACACTTGTTAAAATGCAGTAAAGGCTACTTTAATCAGGATCTTTGCAGTAGAAACAGGGAAGTGGGGTCCCAAAATTGGGGGGAGAGATTGGGGTGAACTTCAAATACATCAGGGAAAGTGGGAATCTATAGTTAAATTATAGGGTGGAGTCAGTTGGTAGAAAATTACCAAGAGGAAACATGAGGGGTTGGGGGATTCTGGCTAAACCAACCTATAGGATTCCTGCTGATGATAAGCCAGGGTGGTCTTCTTTTTGTTCTTTGAATACTCTTGATGATTATAAAAGTATTTCTTGTAGAAAATATGAAGAAATGCAAAAATTCATGAAGAAGAAAATGAAAAGTATTTATCTGTAATCCTCCCAACCCCCACAAAAATAAAACCTATCTTTATCATTTTGTTCCTTCCTCTTTCCTAAGTGTGTGTTTTTATAATTACTTTATAAATTTTTAAATAAAACATATGAACAGTTTGGTTGCTAGTTTCTTTTTCACTTGCCAGTATATCATAAAGATATATGATTACACGACTGTGTGATACTACATCATGTATGCAGAAGAATGAGAAGTTATACTCCATTTATGTATGAAGTGTCAAAATACATTCTACTGTCACATATAACTAATTAAAACAAATAAAAAATAAAAATAAGAAAAGGTTTTCTTATATTATCAAATATTCCTCAAAAATTTTCAATCATTGCATAGATTTCTAGCCTAAGGAGAGACTATTTACTTAATCAACCTCCACTGATATTTAGGGTATTTTTATTTTGTTTTAAATGAAGCACATCATGCACAGCATTTTTGTTCTTTAAATTTTGTTCTTGGGTCATTCTGTAAAATGAGTCCTATGAGTCAAGACCTGCATGCGTGGATGTGTCACTCATTAGGGTTTGTGATGCCTGTCACCAATTGGACCCTTCAGGTTGGGGACAGGATGATGCTAGCCAGAGCCAGTCTGGGGACTCTTCTTGATTCTGGTTTCCTAATACTTGAAGAATATTCGTATACCTGGGAACCTCCTTCTGTCTGCCTTCTTCCCCTTCTCTCTCTGTTAGCATTGTTTTTGTCCTTGTCATACTTCAATATCTAAGTTTTTTGATTAAACAATAACAACTACTATAAAAAATATGCTGGGCCTGGTGGTGCATGCTTGTAATTGCAGTGACTTGGAAGGCTGAGAAAGTAGGATCACAAGTTCAAGGCCAGCCCGGGCAACTTAATGAGACTGTTTCTCAAAATAAAATTAAAATGGACTGGGGATGTAGCTCAGTGGTAAAGTACCTCTGGGTTCAATCCCTAGTACCTAAATAAATGCGTAAAAATGAAAGCAGTATGTACACATGATACAAAAATTAAATCTTTCAAACTGTTTACCATTTTGTCTTTCTTTCTAGAAACCAGTGTGTGTATGCACCAGGAGGTAAAAGCAAGTGGGAACTGAGATTACTATAGCTATGCACGGTCTTTTCACTCATGGTGGACCTTAGGCATCTTGGAGGCACACATAAATCCAAGTCCCTTCTCTGTGGCAGAATGACTTCCACATCTGGGTGCAGACCTGACTTCACCCCTATCTTATTAGTAGATAGGGACTTCATCTTATCATGTCCACGGGTGCTGGGAACATCCTTTTAAACAAACATCTTAGCAGAAGGTACAAGGATAGCCTGGGGTATTGCTTTATAGTGAAATTGCTGGGTTAATGGAGTGTCTATTTTAATTTTGGAGCCAAATTGTGCTCTCCCAAGCGTTTGCCCTGCTAACCCCGCCCATGGTATGTATGAGCTCTGGTTTTCCTAAACCGCTTCAGTTCTGCCCTTAGCATAGTTTAAAATATCACCAGTGTGCTCCCTGCCATGCCTTTTCTTCTGTTTCTGATCCACTTAGCCTCTTGCCTGCCCTGTTTCCTGGCTTTATGTTTAAATTTGTCTAGGGATTGTTGGGAGCTGTTTGCTATACTATTCTATGGGGCGGCTAAGATGGCGCCTGGCGGTATTGATTGTAAACTGGCCACACGTGTGTCTGGTTCGTGCTTTAAGCCTTTCCTATGCTTGCCCGTGTATGCTTCACGTGGAAGTTCTGTGATTGGTCAACTGAGGGTATGCTTCACGTGGAAGTTCTGTGATTGGTCAACTGAGGGTATAAGAGAGAGAGACAGACAGAGACACACACTACTGACGGAGACGCTGAGGGCGGGAAGAGGAAGAAGAAGAGGGAGGAAACGGGAGGAAACGGGAGGAACGGGAGGAAACGGGAGGAAACGGGAGAGGGAGGAAACGGGAAAGGAACGGGAAAGAAACGAACGGGTGCGCAAGATAAAGAGCTGCATACACATTCAGGGGATCGCGTCTTTGTGGGCAACAAAGACGGCGATAAGGGATTATTTTTATAAGAATAATGTCTACTATATCTAATAGAGTGAACACAAAATTTTTGCTTATTTGGTCCACAAACAGTAATTTCTTACCTAATTCTCTTGGATTTTCTTGATCTAGTGTAATATGTATTACAGATTATGAAAATTGTGCTTCTCTTCTTTCCAGTATTAAACAACCTTAATGAGGGTGGGCATTCTTTTTTATTCTGACTTTAATAGTTAAAACAAATAGGATTTTGCCATTAATGGTGACATTTAGGGCTAGGTGTAGTAGAATATGCCTAATTATTTCAGGGAAGTAGCTCACAGAATTAGTATTTGCATTTTTTAATGAGAAGTGGATGCTGGATTTAGGAAATACTTTTGCATATGTACTAAGATGATACACTTAGAGGTTTCGCCCTCTGACTGTTCATATGGTGTGTGATGTGGCTGAATCTCCAGTGTTCCTGTGATCTTATGAGGTGTGGTAGGGGTGCTCTCTTGTTACTGCCAGGTGGACATGGAAGTGCAGGTTGTACACTCATCTTCCATGACATCACTATTGGATGTGGAAGTTGATTCTCCTTGAGGCCGCCAGTAATAGCATAAGTACAGGGCTCATTGCCATCTCCTGGATACGAGCACCTTGGCTCTGTTTGGCTTTCTTTGTCATTGTCTTAGTGGGGTGCAGCTGCACTTCCTCACAACCCTATGAGAATGGAGTTCAAGATTCCAGTATGACCTTTGCTGGATGAATGGGGGTAGGAAACAGATTTTTCAGTGGTCTTGGAAAGAATAGGGTGGTTGTTGTCTAAGTTTTCTTTTTCTAGGTTTCACATTCTTGGTCTTTTGGCCAGAGAGAGCCAGCTTTTCTTGGTGCTTCTGCTAATTTTATCCTTACACAATGGCATTTTCAGGCCATTGACTTCTTCAGTTTCTCATCTGAGATAAATAAGACAAAAAGAAACCGCAGGGGGACCTCCTGCTCTGGCATACAGCTTTTCTTTGAATCTCAAAGTTCCTAAAGCACCCACCTTTTCTTTCTACTGTTGAGTCTTGTGTCTATGTGAATCGGCATTTTGACCATTTGGTTAGAATAGAATAGATGGAGTGATGTGTTTACTCCTTCTTTTCTGAAACTGCATGGACAGCATCTTTTTAATATTCTTGTTTTCTCCTAAAATGTGTTAAGTACCAGAGGCCCTGCTTGTGAAGTCCAATAACGAGATCACAGTAGGTGGTTGCAAATTAGACTCCCATTTTCGTTTGGCAAATGGGTGCATTCTTGTACCCCTTCTGTGACGTGTGGAGCTGTGTAGAGGGGTTCATGCTCCATTCCCATCAAAGACCTGTAAGGTCTTGTCTTTCGGGTTATAAGTGCAAGTGCCTGCTCTTCCCTGGACACTGTTCCACCTCTGCACATGTGTTGAGTTCCACAACCCTCATTGCAGTGGTATGGACAGCTGCCCTGTAACCCCCAGCACAGATATGGGAACCCCAACACTGAGAGACCTCCCCTGCCATCTCAGGTCAGTGAGGGCACAGCTGTGATTGCATCCCAGATCCTCAAATGGAGCCCACCCCGCAAGTGGATAGGATGCAGGCTGGAGGGTGAATATGACCCCTTTTCTTCAAAAGATGGAGAATTTGATGATGTTTCTTTATTTCTATGATGGCTGCAGCGGAGGGCATTGAGAACAGCCTCAGAAAAACTGAGAAACCGCTCGTCTTTCTCTACAAATGTGGTCTACACAACACCGGGTACACGTGTCAATAGGTACATCAGCCGCCTCCTGGAAGCCCGCCAAACGGAGCTGGAGATGGCGGATCTGAACTTCTTTACCTTGAAGTACAAACATGTTGAACGGGAACAAAAGGTAAGTAACTGTGGTTTTAATCTTCCTTGATGTGGTGGATCAAGGCGCCCTGTGGAGCCCAGAAGCTCACAGCCCCAGGGGTTGATTGATCATTCTCCCTCCCCTCTTTGTAGTACCACCAGCTTCAGGACGAGTATTTCACCAGCGCTGTCGTCCTCGCCCTCATCCTGGCTGCCTTATTTGGCCTTGTCTACCTTCTTATGATCCCACAGTAAGTGCTGTTCCTGTTCTGATCAGTGATGTGTGAAGGTGATCAAGAATTCAAGGTCCCTGGCCAGACATGGTGGCTCACACTTATAATCCCAGCAGCTCAGGAGGATCACAGATTCAAATCCAACCTCAGCAACTTAGTGAGGCCCTAAGCAGCTTACCAAGACCTTGTCTCAAAAAATAAAAAGGGCCGGGGATGTGGCTCAGTGGTTAACTGCCCCTGGGTTCAATCCCTGGTGCCAAAAAAAAAAAAAAAAAAAAAAATGGAATTTGAGGTCCCTGAGGTTGGTGACTGTGTGCTCTTCTTATATTCAGGATTCACCTCCCAGTAACTCTCCCATATGCCCAGCATTGGGGAAGACATTGGCCACCACCAGTTACTCAAGTCAGTAGTTTAGCAAGCTTTGATGGCATTTAGCTTGGGACTGGTCACTGTTGATTTTTAATTTTGAACTGATTGAATTCTAAGACACCATATATTTTCAGTTTCTCCATCCTTGTGGTAGGTGCATTGCCCTAATAACTGTTTTCAAGGGGGAAACAGAGTGTACTGAATGGCCTCACTGGTTTCTAGGTCCATTTCAGAAACATTAAAATGAGAAAAAGAGGATTCTGAAAAGGAAGAAAAATATAGTAATCATCCTATGAGTCAGTGTGAGTTTGGCAGGTTTTTTTGGTTGAGGAAGACACCCAAAAGTCTTTGCTTGTTATTGTCTTCCAAACATACCTGTTTCTTCATAAAACCTCCTCATAGAGGGATAACATCTGCTTTGTGTTTCCAGAAAACACACAGAATGTCCTCACATCTGGGGAGGACAGGGGTCCACATCCATGGGATGCACACAGACCCTGAACACAGTGATCCACCTGAGGTCCCCATGTGGGGATCTAGCTTTTTCTAGAACTTCCTTCCCAGACAAAGCTGCACAGAAGGGCAGCTCAGTAGACTGTCTGGGCAGCTCCTATGATTCTGTCAGGAGTAAAGGACTTCCAGAAAGATAAATGTCCCTCAGCCTAGGTTAGAACTTGGGGTGGGGGGTACAAATCATGGATAATTCAGAAAAGACCCCTTTACATGGGAGCCCCAGATGCCTCCCTTAGAAGACAGCAGACGTGGCAAATCTGCAGGGACCTGAGGGCAGGCGGTGCAGTGTATGACACTGCTTCATCCTGAGAGCTCAGGAGTTTTGGGGGGTGCTGATTTTCAGGTATCTCTTGGATTCCCATCACCTGGCCCCTGCTCAGCAGTAACCTGCATGTCCTCTGTCTCTAGGAGTGTGGCCGTCCTGCTCCTGCTGGTGTTCTGTATCTGCTTCCTGGTGGCCTGTGTCCTCTACCTGCATATCACCCGGGTCCAGGTACGTGTGTGGTGTGTGTCTTTTCTCTGTAGATCACCTGGTTCAGGTATGTGGACAGTCTCTGCCTGCTCTCTTTTGCCTTATAGGCAGTCCTGTCCCTTGCCCTCCATGGCAGGTGGAAATATCCGCCCTTGTGCTGGATGTTCACTAAGTCCAGTCTTGCATCAAGCACCATGTGCTGTGTGGAAGCTGCCTGCTGGGCATTATGGGTGGGTGATGGATGCCAGTGAGGTAAAGAACACAAAATATTGATCCTGCTGTCCCAGATGGAGAGCTTAGGGAAGAAGGGAGGGACGATTTCTTGGCTTTTCACATCTCAGCCCTGGGAGAGCATTTTCCAGAACATCTACTGTCCAGGCCCCCACGCTCATCTTCTCAGCAGTTTGGACTTTGGGTGTAGAGGCATGAATAGCATAGCCTGTGCTTTCTGCTGTTCATCAGGGGGGATGCTTTTGTTCCTCCTGGTCCTGCATTCCTTCTTCACATCCTCAGTCTTCATTCCCAAATTCCCCATTTGCCCCAGAATACCCCTACTTCTCCCTCTGGTAGACCCAGTGTTATTTTTGCATCATTGTTCAATACAGCAACTTCTTGAAAAGATTAAGTCTAGTTTTATTCATTTAGCTTTGTCATTATTCATAGGTAGGTACCATTCTGATTTGTTCTAAATTAGATGATACTATTTATTAAAACTGCATTTGCAGCTCTTTGATTTTTATAGGTTGAGTGACATTTGGTTTGAAATTTCCCCCTTCAAAAAAGATTGCTTTTTTTTTTTTGGAACTGGGGATTGAACCCAGGGACACTCGACCACTGAGCCACATCCCCAGCCCTATTTTTTTTGTATTTCATTTAGAGGCAGGGTCTCACTGAGTTGCTTAGGGCCTCGCTAAGTTGCTGAGGCTGGCTTTGAACTTGCAATCCTCCTGACTCAGCCTCCCAGGTCATTTGGATTACAGGCGTGCGCCACCATGCCTGGTAAAAAGATTGCTTTTGTCATATAATTTCAAGCAAAAGCATGGTGGATATTAATTTCAAAGCCTGTCACTTTTTTCACAGTGGTGAGAATTGACATGCCCACCTGATGGTGTGCAAATAGCCTAAGATGTACAGAAAACATAGAACAAATACTGCTGGGGCAAGAACAATAGCCACCAAGTGTAGCTGAGGAATGCACCAGCCCCACAAGCCCACCTGGCATCTCACTTGGGGAATATGGATTCTCCTGAGCAGATTCACACCACTTTCTTGAGCTTCCCATGTAGGAGTGAGACACTTTAGCCTCTTTCTGCAGATGAGGGACATGGGGTTTGGTTAACTAAGTGACTTGCTCAAGTGACTTAGAAGCAAAATCTGTACCTGGTCTCCTGTACATAAAAGTAATATTCAAACCTAAACACTACCTGGCTCCATAAAATATGTGTTCAGTGAGACTGGGCTGTGACTGTGCCTGGAATTGATCCTCTTGGTCGATAAGGCAGTTGCCCTATGGCTGAGAACTTTGGTCAGAGTAATTTCAGGGTGATAACATTAAAAATAAACTAGTCTACGTCATCCCATGTGATGCTTCTTACTGAGATGTTTTGTTCTCTTGGTGGACTCTGACCAGGCTCCGATAGCTCCCTTCTTTCTAAGGTGCACTCCCCTCTCCTCCCCCATGGGCTGGAGTGTTTTCCTAAGTATGTGTTTGTGAAGCACCAGGCTCACAAAGCTGCAGGGCTGTGTACTGAAGTGCAGAAAGCAGAGTCTGGTCTCAGCTTGGAGAGGAGGCAGGGCCAAGCTTACAGCAAGTGTACACTGGATCAGGACTTGACTGAACCAGAAGCATATACTGTGTTTACTAGGCTCTGCACTGGGCTCAGAGCATCCTTTGTGGGGGATTAATGTGACTGGTGCCATGGCAGATGCCTGTGCAAAATACACCGCAGGGATAGACAAATGACAGGATGGAGGCATGGGGGAGGTTGGCACATAGCAAGTCAGGTCCATCCAGGAGAAAGTCAGTTTGACCAAGGCGGAGGCATGAGTGGCTGGCACCAGCCACTCAGGTGGGGTTAGGTCTAGTTCCCAGAACACATTCTTGAGACGTTTGCGTTATCAACACATAGAAATATTCTCTTCCCTGATGTCGACGGTATTCAGACCCATGTGTCCATGGGACCTTCCCTCTTTGCATTGGTCCTTGTAATCATCATAATTCAATTCCTGGAGAGATATTTTAACTTCTGTTTAAATGATAAAACGCATTCATAGGAACAAATATTGAGCAGCAGATGGAGAGGATCCGAAGTACTCCAGGGCCAGTCATTAATTACAGTTTCCTCAATGAGGGTGTGAGCCAGGATGGACAGCCTCCCACAGATGCCACCTCTATGAAGTTCCTGGAGCAGCAGTTGACATGTTGCAAGTAACCAAATAGCCAATCCAAATTGCTTGAAATGATAAAAAGTTTTGTGTTTGCCTCATGCATCCAGAAAAACCAAGGGAGAACCCAGGGTTGGTTTTAGCCAAATGACTCCTTTCTGCTTTCAGAGAACACATTTCTTTCTCTGTGCCCACTAGTGCCAGCCTCAGCCCAAGGCTGGTTTCTTTAAGGGTTTCAAACAATGGCAACAGACCCAGCTTTATGTACATTTACCTTGTCTCTGGAATAGGAGATGATGCCTCTCTGTATATCTCTGAAGATCTCAAAGCCTCCTGTACTGAATCAGTCTCTAACTTCACCTAAATCACCCAGACTTTCTCAGAGGACCAGATCCTTGAGGGTATACAAGTGTCCTTCTGTATAGAAATGCTCTTTGTCAGTATTTGACCACAGCAGAGCCAGTAGCAGTCTCTGGGATGAAGACTGAAACAAGCTTTCTCTAGCCTGCTCCTTGGAATTCTTCCTACCTCCTCCTAATGCCCAGTTCCAAAGCTGCTCCTCTGATTTGGTACTTATTACAGCATTGTACTTCCAGAGACTCAACTCTTCTGGCTTGCCTTTCTGCCATGAACCAGAGAAAGCTCTCTCTTTTTCTTCATTAAATTTTTTGATGAATAACAATCACATATATTTACGGGGTACGATGTGAAGCTATGAAGAACATATACATATGTATGAGTATGTGCATATATATACATATATATATATATATCATTTTACAGTGTACATATATGTTAATGTACCTCACATACTTAGCATTTCTTTGTGGTGAGAATATTTAAAATATACTATCTTAGCAATATTCATGTCTGCAATGTATTATTCATCATAGTTACCACACTGTGCAGTACATCTCAAAATCTCATGCCTTCTGTCTAGCTAAAACTTTATCCCCTTGACCAACATCTGCACTTTCCCCATCAACCCCACCAAGTTGCTAATCACCATTCTATTTTCTCCTATAAATTTGACTTTTAGAGTCCACATATATGTGAGATGGTGCAGTGTTGTTGCTTCTTTACCTGGCTATACTTCACTTAGCATATTGTCCTCTGGGTTCATCCATGTTGGGGCAAATGTTAGGATTTACTTCTTTTATAAGACTAAATAGTACTCCATTGTGTATGTGTACCACATTTTTGTTATCCATTCATCCTTGGATGGACACCTAGATTGATTCCATATATCCTGGCTCTTTTGAATAGTGCTGCCGTGAACATGGGAGTATAACTATCTGTCATGCTGATTTAATTTCTTTTGGCTCTATACCCAGTAGTGGGTTGCTGGAGTATATGGTAGTCTATTTTTAATTTTTTTGAGGAACCTCCATACTGTTTTCCATGATGACTGTACTAATTGACATTTCCACCAACATTGTGCAAGGATTTCCTTTTCTCCACACCTTTGCCAACACCTGAAACCTTTTGTCTTTTTATTTTAATAATAACCATTCTAATTGGAAAGAGGTGATATCTCATTGTGGTTTAAATTTGCATTTCTCTGATGAGTAGTAATGTTGAGTATTTTTTCATTTATCTGTCAAATCTTTGTCTTCATTTGAGAAATGTATATTAAGGTCCTTTGGCCATTTTTAAATTGGGTTATTTGTTTTTTGCTATTGAGTTCTCTGAATTTTTATATATTTTGGATATTATCCCCTTGTCAGATTATTGTTTGCAGATATTATCTCCCAATCCAGGGTTATTTCTTTACTTTATTAGTTGTCATAGAGGAAAAGCTCCTCTATGTCCATTCATTTGGACAATGCTTTTTTTGCTTTAAAAGCACATAAAACAAAACAAAAAACACAAATGGAATTGCATCAAAGTAAAAGGATTCTGCACAGCAAAGAAAGGCCTCATGTGCTTAGATTAGGCGCATCAAGTTCTCCTGTCTGAGTGATGCAGAATTAGATGATTATTAAGCTTAATTACAGCTTCAGAGTTCCTTATGCTATGAATGTCACCTGATCACAGACATTTTTATTCATCATAGTCTCTGACCCAGGATTTAAGGTGAGAAACCTTGTGGACTTTTTAGAACTATGCCAATCCCAAGTATACTAAATAAAATTCATTTTATTAATTTAAAAAATTTCTCCATATATTTATAACCCAGAGCTTTTGATATTTTTAGCAAAATTTTGAAGGATTGTGGGGAAACATAATTTTTCCCATTGATTACTAAAGTTGCTTTATATGGTTTCTGCTTGCATGGTCATTTTCATGGCCCTGCACTAGTTTGCAGTGAAGCACTGACTGTTTGATGTTCTATTTTAGTCAACTTTTCATCACTGTGACCAAAAGACCCAACAAGAACAACTTAGAGGAGGAGGAAGTTTATTTTGGTTCAGTTCATGGTCAGCAGACTTCATAGCTATGGCCCAAGGTGATACAGAACATCATTGTGGAAAGTCATGGTGGAGGAGAGCTGCTTAGTTCATGACAGCCAGGACGTAAAGAGAGAGTGAACTCCACTCACCAGGGACAGAATATAAACCCCAAAGGCTTTTCCCCAGTAACCTGCTTCCTCCAGCTACCCCTTACCTGTCTGTACTCACCACCCAGTATAGTTGTTCTTTCAAATTAATCCATTAAGTGGATAAATCTGACTAGGCTGCAGCTCTTACAATCTAACCTCTGAATATTCCTGTATTGTCTCACACATGAGCTCTGGGGGCTATGTTATATCTAAATCATAACATTCTCCTTCTGGTCCCCCAGAGCTCATGCCCATCTCAAAATGCAAAATAAAATTTGCCAATTTCCAATAGTTCCTATAGTCTTAATGGTTCCAATATTACCCAAAAGTCCAAGTCCAAATTATCATCCAAAACTCAAGACGAATTCTTAGCTAAGCTGAGCCCCTATAAAGGTCAAAAGCATACATCCATATACAATGCACATAGTAAATATTTCCATTTCAAAAGGGATAAATAGAGACATAGAAAGAAGGGATGGGATCAAAGCAGAACTAAAATTCTGCTGGGCAAATGAGTTCTATAGCTCCACATTCAGCATCTGGGGCACATGGCATCGTGATGATCTTTCTAAAGGGTTTGTGTAGCTCTACCCCTATGTTCTGATAGTTGCAACCCACATGACCTCTCTGTTAGTTTATTCCTTCTGCTTTCTTTGGCAGAAGTTCCACCTTACTGACAACTCTTAATTTGAGGGCTTCTACTGTAGCTTAAGCTTCCTTCTACATCTTCACACATCACCCTCCCAGGGGATATCTACAGGGATTTGGAACCTACTACATGTTGTCTGACCTCCCATATCTTCTTTTTGAAATCTTGGCAGAATCCTCCATGACTTCTTGATTCTTATCCTGCGTTCCTGCAGAACAAGCACCACATGGATGATGCCAAGATTGGCCACCATCTTGAGCAGTAGCCAGGCTTCCTGTAACCATGGCTGCAGCAGCCTCTGAATATCTGAGCGGCCAAGCATGGTGAAACAACTTCCTAGTGCCCCTGTACAAGCAGGGTGCCCAATTTTTCTCCTACAAATTTTTAATTTTCTACCCTTGAATCTGAGAAGAGCATGGACTTGCCAGTTCCTGAAATGCCCTCAAGTCATCTTTCTTATTGTCTCTGAGTAAAGTATTTAGCATTTCTTTAGTGACTGTAATCTCTAACCACAACTTCATTAGCCACGTTTTACTTACACTTTTCTGGCCAAACTGCAAGTTTTTCAAATCTTTCTGCTCTGCTTTCTGCTCCTAAATATCACAGTAAGCTTGGTTAAAAACTACCAGCAATATCTGTGTCACCCTGAGTCTTATGCTGCCTTGAAATTTCCTCTACCAGATTAATTAGTACATCACCTTTAAATTTAGCCTCATAGAAAATCTCAGGACATGGGCAAAATGTAGACAACTTCTTTGCCAGGATGTAACTTGAATGGTTTCTGGTCCAGTTTCCAGTAGTGTCCTCCTTCTCCTCTGAAACCTTGTAAACCCAGTCTTTACTGTCCATGGTCCTATCAGTATTCTGGTCTTTTGAGCTTCTACCAGAATCACTCATTAAGCTCTGCTTACAACATTCTAAAGCTTTTCTAGCTTATGTCTCTAAAATTTCAGAATTCCTTCCACAAACTTCAAATAGCACCAAAACTTCTGAACCACATGATAGAGTTAGTCACAACAATGACCCCATTTCTTAGTACAGTTACTGTTATGCTTAGCTTTTTTGTTTCTGTGACCAAAATACCTGATAGGAATGACTTAGAGGAAGAAGTTTATTTTGGATCATGGTTTCAGTGGTTCAGTCCATGGTTCTGTAGCTTTGGGCTTGAGGCAAGGCAGAACATAATTGCAGAAAGGCATGGCTGGGAAGAGCTGACTGCTTAGTTCATGATAGCAGGATGCAGAGAGAGAGAGAGAGCACATTGCTGTCCTGGGACAAAATATAAGCCCGAAGTCATACCCCCAGTGACTTACTTCCTCCAGCCATAACCTACCTGCCTATAGTTATCTCCCAATTAATTTTTATCAGTGTATTAGTCCACCGATTAGGTCATAGCTCTTGTAATCTATTCATTTCAATTCTGAACATTCTTGCATTATTTCACACAAGAGCTTTTGTGTAAATACCTCATGTCTAAACCATAACACTGGGGAAAGAGGTTGACTGTAGGACAGGTCATTCAATCCCCCTGATCATTGAAATTCCCCTGGAGTCACCTTTTGGTGAGAATTCATATAGAATACAAATATCTTCATGTCTCTAGCATACTTAGAGAGGTCAGTTTATATACCTCTGTCCCATATTTCCTTCTCATTAGCATTCAGTCCTTTTCCTTCCAAGTCCCTGTCCATCTAGCCACACCATTGATCACAGTTTATGTATCAGTATATAATTGCATATCTGACCCAGGTGTACTGCCCTGAGTTCTGCTCAGTGGGAGGATTTCCCTTCATCATTGCTTTCAATGATATCCTGAGAGTAATGTAGTGCTGCAGCTGTCCACTTTGAAGTGGTGCCTGTGTATCATGCAGAATCATCTGTAAATCAGGCCTGAATCTTTGCTGTTTCTGTCAGCTGGTTATAGGGAACTCCCCATGGGGTCACAGGTGCAGGGGAGGAGAGAGGAGGCACTGCAGCAGGAGGGGGGATCTTGGGTATTTGGGCCAATTCATTGCCTATCTTATTTGTACCTTCAGGGTCTAATTAGGCCCAATCATGTAAATATTGCTTCCATTTGATGATGGAATGCGGCTGTACATGCCCAACTTTGTGGCTTGGTGGATCAGATAATACTCAGCTCATGATTGGCAGTTCAAATCACATGATAATGTGGTGGCCCATAGTCAGACATTCCATTTCTTTTAAGTCCCAGTTGTGGGCCAAGAACTGTTCTCAAAAGGAGAGTTGTTATCTGCAGAGAACTGCAGCCTTATTCCAAAATCCTGTTCCAGGGACTGGGTGTGGTTCATAGGCTGGAATTTGGGGGCTACAGTGGCTCTGGGCATGTTCCCAACCATGTGGAGCTCTGCCATGGTCAGAGCTCTGGAAGCAGCCAAAGGAGGGCCATGATGGGGATCAGGGTCTTTTGTCTTGCTAAGGTGCTAAGGTCAGATTAAAAATGAAATGAGGATAGCCAAGGTCAGTAGTCCAAGTGCTCAAATTTCACAGCATCTCTTCTTTCTGAGATCAGTAGTAATGAGTGTTTAGATGAAATGTAATAGCACTGGGACTCAGGAGCCAAGAATTGGGACCTGAATCCATATCTTGCCAGCCATATGCTTTCAGAAACTGTTCCCTCCTTGTCCCCAGAATTCATAATCCTGGGTTTGGAGGTATTTGTGCCAGCTTTTCCTTAGCTGTCCAGTGGGAAAATAATACTCCCAAAGATTGTAGGAATAACTTGTAGACTTCCAAGGATGTCCTGCCAGGAGCCCACTGTTGGTGCTAGTTGTTGCTTTCCATAAGGTGCTATGGGTATTTATTTAGTCTGTATTTTTCATTTTTAAGAATGTGAGTGTAAAAAGAACTTTTTACTTTTATACTTGAAATGTATACTTTACATTTATTGAATATTTCAAACTGTATTTAAAGTGAATAGATTTAAAAAAAAATCTTGTAACTTTTAGGAATTATTTAAAACCTGCACAAAGAATGTGATAAACTTACCTAAAGGACATAAAAGAAGACGTGTGGAAATTCTTGACATTCCTAAGATGGGAGAATGCATGTAATGAAAATGTCAATTATTCTACTCAATTTTAATGCCAATCAAAGTCACATTGCCTGGCAGAGGGAAGGTGATATTACTCTTTTTAAATTAAAGAATTAAAGGTTTCAAAAAAAAAAAAAAACCTGATGAGTTCTTCACTTGGGAAATAAATGTATGAAAAGAGCCAAGAAATTTGTGTGTGGGAGGAACAGATGAGGGTCTAGGGACATGCAGACCATTCTTCACATTTTGTCTCATGTGGATAATTGACTATGTACATGAATCTACTTGTTAATCAGATGATATTTTTTAAATGATGTTTTCTTGTTCAGTGTTTTCCAGGGTGCCTGACGATTCAGATTCGTACCGTTTTGTGCATATTCATAGTGGTCTTAATCTATTCTGTAGCCCAAGGATGTGTGGTAAGTATCCCTCTATAACTTTTGAAAAGTACTGGGGCAAGAGTAACTGGAGGGAGCAGGGCAGGAGTAACAGATGGATGGGGCAGAAGAAACAGGATGGAACTGGGGCTGGACTAACAAGATGAAGCCAGGATAGTAGTAGAGGGAGCTCGGGCAGGAGTCACAGGCTAGAGCTGCCAGGCTTGGGGTGTAGGGAGGGGTGGTGCCTCCTGATCCTACTTAATTCCTTGCCTTCTCCTTTGCAGGCTGTGGGCAGCAGGATGGTTGAGGCCTGGCTGATGACACTAGGGGATGGTTATAGTAGAAGGCAGGGGGAACTGTGAAACTGGGACACCTGAATGTCCTGGGAACTGGCTACCTCTTGGCCTTTCCTAAGTCCCTGTGTCCCTCACTTCCCAGGTGGGCTGCCTACCCTGGGCCTGGAGCTCCCAGTCCAACAGCTCCCTGGTGGTCCTTGCGGCTGGGGGCCGGCGCACTGTGTTGCCTGCCCTGCCCTGCGAGTCTGCACATCACGCCCTGCTCTGCTGCCTGGTGGGTACCCTCCCGCTAGCCATATTCCTGCGGGTGTCCTCCTTGCCAAAGATGATCCTGCTGTCTGGGCTCACCACATCCTACATCCTCGTTCTGGAGCTCAGTGGATACACCAAGGCTGAGTGAGTGTGGTTGCCCCAAGGAAAAGACCCAGGTGGGGTGCTGTTAGTGAAATCTGTGTATACAGCTAGGTATAGCATCTTCTCATTAGCAAATTAATGAGGACCAATTCTATGCAAAATATTTAGTTCCATGGCTTTTCCATTTCTCCTCTTCAGCCCAGGTTCTAGAAAGGCATCAGACTTCCTGTTGAGAAGGAGGTCTTGACCTGGGTCAGCCCCAATGAACTGTTTGTGGGCATCACCACCTGAGGACAACTCTCTGCCCTACTCCAGGGTTTGCTGACCATGTGTTGCCTGGAAGCTCTACATTGACGGGGGTTTCTTCCTCACCTTCCCCCAGGGGCGGTGGTGTCTCTGGGCGCAGCTACGAGCCAATCTTGGCCATCCTGCTGTTCTCGTGCACGCTGGCCCTGCACGCCAGGCAGGTGGACGTGAGGCTGCGGCTGGACTACCTCTGGGCAGCACAGGCAAGATAAGCCCTCTCTCCTTCTTGGGGGTGTGGGATGGGGATCCTTAGCAGTTGGGGCAGCTGGCTGACACATTGACTGGCTGTGTGACCTGCGGAGGTCCCTGCTTAGAGCACTATGCAAGGACCATGTTCTAATCAGGGGTGGAAGAGACCCATGCCAGGGGCTTGAGAATTAGGGACAGTCCCTGTGGAATGACCACATGGAAGGCTGCAGGAAGAGTGTTCTAGAAAATAATGTCAGAATGGCTGTTTTGTGAGTCAGTGAGCTCCCTATCGTAGATGGTGTGTGGCAGTCCCTCTGTGGGGTCTGGATGATGGTCGCGAGTCCCATCAGAGTTATTGGGGGGAAAAAAGGAAACACTGAATCTCAGTCCACCCACTCCAGATTGAGTAGCTCTTGGGTGGGGACTGAGAATCTATATTTTTGACAAGTACCCTGGAAAATTCTGATAGGAGTGGCTTGAGGACCACTTATGGAGAGACTCCAAGAAAAAGTGGTGTGAGCTGGTTTTGGACCTTGACCTTCTGGGTATCAGGTGGGGAGTCACAATTTCTCTAAATCTGCTCAGATGTGAGACTGATGCCAACTGCCAGATCTTTAGCTGAGCCCATGCTGAGTAGCTAAGTTCAGAGACAGAAGGGCTTACCTGTGTTCAGGATGGGGCCAAGGCAGCACCTGGTGCTAATGTGAATGCATCTCTATCTGTGCCGGGGCCACCTGCTCTGTTCTTCCCAGGTCTCTGGGATAGGAGGCATCTGAATAGTCAGGATTAGGTTACCCAGGTTCATTTCCCATCTGTAGACTGTTTTGCTTGAGGCAAATTGCTCCACCTAATTTTCTTCACCTGAAAATGGGGAATGAAGGCTGATGAATCTTAGCTTTAGCAAGAGGCAGTCTTCTTATTCTGACACATCAAGAATGGCTCTTGGCTATTGGAGCTATAGGATTTCATTTGGACCTCAGAGCAGAATTACCCAAGAGGTGTGATTACACATGGGAAAGCAGGGTCCATAGAAGGGAATGCCAGGATCTTTCAGTCCTGAGTGACTGAACCAGAGGAACTGTGACGTGGGAGTGCTGAATGTGCCCAGGTATCTTCTGGCAGTGGGACCAGTTCTGCAACATCTGCTGGGCAGGAGAGCCTTTTGGTTTGTCCTCTCATTCCTGAGGCTGAGTGGCAGCAAGCTATGCTGCCTGGTCAGCAGCAGGAGGGGTAACAAGGGCTGGGCCTGGCATTAGATAGTCCCTGACCCACATTCTGCCAGTGTCACATAGAGCCAATAATCGACCATACTGCTTCTTTCCAGCCATAAAATGGGGGTTAGAACCCAATCTGGGATTCCAAGAATAACTGAAATTACCTTCTAGGCACACTGGCCTCAGCCTGGAGTGAAGGAGAAAGGCATGGTGGATCCCTCCTGGCTTGGTCACTGCAGGTGGCTGTGTCCCTTGGCTATAGGTCATGACTCTTGTTGAGTGACCTGCACCTGCTGTTGCTCCCCATTGTCCCAGTCCAACTGGAAGCAGGACTCAGGGGACCTATTGGTTGGTAGTCTCCAGGTCGACCTTCCTAGTGGTGAGGAATGGTTGCACGTTCTGGCACATACCAGTTCTTGGAAAGGAGACCAGCTGCAGTTTGCCAGAGCCTGCCAGGTGATAGGAGGAGTCTCTTTTTGATGGGTTTTGCTGCCGATAGTTGTTCTGCTCTGCCAGCTGTCCAGCATAATCCAGCAGGCTGGTCCTTAACACCCACCAGCCCTGCCATCAGCTGGCCTCTCTGGTTTAAGATGTTTCCATATGAGCAGTGTCTGAGGTCAAGTGGAAATGTCCTCAGCCTGGGGCCTCCACTCTGCAGCCAGGACTGAGGGGACCCCACCTCAGAGTTGGGGCCAAACAGCAGATACCTACCCAGAGCTGGAGAAGAATGGATTTAGCATGATCCAGAAAGACTGGGACAGCTGGGACACCAAGATGGAGGGTTTGTGAGGTTGTTTATGGTGCCAAATTGGCTCTATACTCAAAGTAAGTAGAATTCAGACCATGGCTGTGACTTCCATCTGGAGCTGCTCCTTGGGGGAGGCATGCTTTTCTCATCTGGGTTGGCAGGCCTTTTCTCAGCTTTGATTATTAAATTAAAATATTGGTTATTAAATATGATATTTTTATTAAATGCAATATTCAAATGTTATTAAATACAGTATTTGACACTGCTATGTGATTCTCCATCTGATCAAAAACCCTACCAACTTCAGGGCACAAATACATTCTGGGTGAGTCTGTGGCCCTCATGAATGTGTGTCATGAGGGAAAGGTTGCTAAATGGGACACACTGACACATTTTTTCAATAGATATGTAACAAGAAATGCTACTTTGCTTTCCCGTAATCCCAGTAAAACACAGAACTTTCTATACTTTATCTGTTTGCCCTCTGGACATTTAAGCAGGCTGTGCAGACATCAGAGTTCCTCAAACTATTGCACAATTTTCAGGCCAAAGACTAGGTGGGTTAATTATTTATGGAGAACAGATTGGTTGTACAAACCTGCATTTTAATAGATAGGTTTTACCATTGTGATAACATTCTCAACCTCTTCATCTTTAACTACTGAGATGCTTTTGTTCCAGTGTTATTATTTTCTTTGATCTCAGTAGATAATCACAATGAAAATGCAGTTATTCGCCTACCAATAAATATTTAATCCAATGATAATTAACATTGAGCAGTAGCCATTACTAACTTTGAGAGAAGTTTGCCTGTAGTATGGTCATAGTACAGATCTGGAATTCTCAGCCACAGAACCAAGTTGGAGACCCCATTGTATTCCTGATTTCAGACCCTTATGTTCTTAAGCATGCATTTCTGCACACGTGATAGTTACACTGTGTTACAGGAACATGGAGTTTGTGTCACCAAAGTCAGGGTCACCTTTCTCAGGCTCTGAAATGCTGCAGTGCGTTGGTTGTCATTTTGTCGTTACTTGCCACACGTTTTATCTCTGGGCTTTGGGGGAGCACCTCCTCACAAACAGCCTTCAGTAAGGATGGATGATTCTGAATCACTTTCCACTTCCAGGCCCCCCACCTTCCAACATCACTGCACTGGGACCAATCGCCAACACATGAACCCTTGGGGACAAACACATCTAACCCATAGCAATGTCTTTATCTGCTATTGGCGTGAGAGGAATTCTGTCCTCATAGGATGAGTGGAGCATTCCATCCTTGTCAGTTTTTCCTCAGAGTTTGTGCAGAAGAGGTATTATTTCTTCCTTAAATATTAGGACCTGGTCCACCTTCCTCTGGATCTGGTTGTGTTTTTGGTTTTGTGTTTGTTTGTTTGATGAGGAAATTTTATACTAAAATTCAATTTCTCTTAGGCTTTATGGCTATTTAGGCTTTCCATGTCTTTTTGAAGTAGCTTTGGAATTTGTATTTTTCCCTGAAATTTGTTGACTCATTTGACATAAAATTAGTTATAATATTCCCTTATTATCTCTTTAATATTTATAGAAGTTGGTCTGTATTATTTAATTTCTTATGATTATTTTCAGATTACTATTATTTTTGGAGTTTTTAAGGTAATTTGAGAGAGGCTTTTTTTCCTATGTAATATAGGTGCTCTGTGTTACAAATTTGCCTCTAAATCCTGCTTTAACTGAATTCCACAAATATTATTATATGTAGGTTCATTTTCATTTGGTTCAAAGTACTTTCTATTTTCCTTTGATTCCCCCTCCTTCTCCCCCTCACTTTAATCAGTGTAGCTGCACCAGGAAGACAAGGGGACCTATGACCATAGCCTTGTCTTTGAGCAGCTAACAGGTTTTATAGAAAGGGGAATGAGGGCAATGGTGTGTGGGGGTTGGGGGTGGGGGTTGCATAGCCAGAGGAATTGCTGTCAAAGCAGGTGATCTTGTTCAGGTGCAATCTGTCCATCATTATCTCAGGATTAACCAGGTGTGACCTTGTCCCTGATAGAAAAGCTGGTGGTAGCTTTCATTTATCACACAGTGTTCATTGGATCAGGCCTTGTTTCAGGAATCTAAGATGACTTGGAGTGAAGGGGACTGATGCAAAATGGAGGCAGAGGGGCCAAGGGCTCTAATCCTGCTTTTAGCCACCCATTGGACATTTGAAAGCAGAAGTAAGGAGTCTTATGTCCTTGTTACAACTCTCTCTTTTGGGCATTCCTCAATCTTGAGGGAGCAAGGGTGTCAGCCAGTCTGACTTTCTAAGTTTCCTGGACCAGTGATAACTAGTCTTTGAACTATGGTTGAAGCAAAGAAGGGTAGATACCTAAGCCTGAAAGTTGAAGTGCCATTACAAAGTATAAAGTAGAATATAAGAGTCAAAGTCTGAAGATATCCAATTAAATAAATCATGCAGGGGGACTCTTTCCTTTTTCATTGTTTCATATGGACTACTAAATACACCCATGCATACACAAACACACACATTTTTATTCAGAAAAGAATAGTCATTTTCTTGATTTTGTCTAAATAGAGGCCCTTGCCTAAGCTCTGAGTTCCATCTTTGATGTGAAGGTTCCTGGTAGAAGGGCTTTCGTGTCAGGCAATCATGCATAAGAACTTCTCCATTAGCTTCTTGGCCTTACTAACTTTTGATAGGGCTGACACAAGTGCACATCTCAAGTCACATTTAAAAGGGCCACTGTCTTTCCCTTTTAATTTTGCATGCATGACTGTTCTCCAACTTTTCTTCCACCCCATATTAGTACATTTGTCTCTGGTTTTACTTTCCCATAGGGTGTTCAATACCAATTACCTATTTGTGGATCCCTGGGTTGGCCTCTTTCCTTCTTACCCTTAAGTTCAGTAGAGACTCCTCAGGGGTTACTTTTTAGGCACTTTTGAGGAGCCTCTTGACTCCTTCAGGAGTCCTTGCATCCCCCAGATCAGGAGGTCAAATTGTTATAGGGCTGGGCCTTCCATGAAACTGAGGCAGCATGAAGATCCCCCATTAAAATCCTGATCCTAGTCATCATGTCAGAAAGATTTCAGACATGTCCCTCAGAGTAACAGACATAAATTTATTAGAAGGGATAGAAAAGGGAAAGGTGGACACTCCCAAGGGAGAGAGTGTGTCCTCTCAGGGAGGAGTGGGACCAGGTACCTTTCCTGCACTTCATTTTTATTGGGATCCCAGGAGAGTTTCCAGAGAGTCCTGCCCAGTTCTACCTCTTGACTTCTGACTGACAGCAGGATGACATCAGACTTTCAAGTCCCAGCTGTCATAAATGACCACTCTAGTCACTATGGCCCATGCTGACCAGTTCTAATTGAAGCCTGTCCTCTCAGATGTTAGGTTAGGGGGATCATCCTTATTTCCCTGAGTCCTGGGATCTGGTCTGTGTAAGGGTCACGGAGTCTCCCCACACACACACAGTAGGGTGACTACTGATCTTATTGACATTATTTGAGACCTGTCTTTCTCCTGCAGATAGCAGGTGGTTTCTGAGGAATGTGATATATCCTGTCCACGTAAGCCAGGCAGGGTTGCAGGTAAATTGCTTCTTAGAAAAGAAAGCAGAAGGGAGTAATGAGTTTTAATTTTTACAATTATACCTTCCATTTAATTGAGTTGGTCTTAGTACTGGAACCAGCATCATATCTTGTCTGTTTTGTATGTGATGACTTCTTATCTCAAATTAGGTCAGTTTATTCTGTTAGAAATTGTACTTCTGCAAAACACCAACAGACAACAATTGTAAAGTTTTACAAGGAAAATATAAAACGAGCAAAAACATATTTGCATAAGAGCTCTGAATCAAGAAACATTTTTTACTAACACGAGTATAACTTGGAGATGTTCAGCTTCTGCAAAAAATCCATAGTCAACTCAATCACATACAAAATCTTTTACAAATTCTATTCTTTTTTTTTTTTAAACAAAATTTTTATTGTATAATATTGTATTTTTTTATGGAAACTACCTTTATTCCTTTTTTTAAAAATTTTATTTACTTATTGATTCATTGAACACAAATGGAGTACAGCTCTTGTTTCACTGGTTGTACACAAAGTAGAGTCACACCATCTGTGTGTTCATGCATGTACACAGGGCAATGGTATCTGTCACAATTTCTGTTATTATTTTTACCCCCCCAACCCGACCCCACCCCTCCCTTGTATTTCTTTTTTAAAACCCTGTTAGTGTTTAACTACCTTTTATAATTTATCCAAACCCTTATGTAGTTTTGTAATATATTTCTTTCTATTTTGGGATGATAGTAATCTTTACAACACAAATTTATCCTTTTGGACAGAACTTTAAATGACTTTAATTTTAGCCTACTTTGGAGCCATCCTAAAGTGCAGTAGGGCTGGAGGCAGAGCCTTATCTCAGGTGAGGGTGACCTTTTGACAAATCTTAAAGTGTTTTGCATTTGAAGCTAATCTTTGCCCCTTTCTAAATATCATTGTATTTAGGGATAGAAGAAAAGAAAGTTCTCCTACATTGTTCTATTTGAATATAAGTTAACATAATATCACTTCTGAAACATGGATCAAATAGAAAGGCTAAGAGAACTCTTTAGTTTCCTTCCTTTGGAAATGCAAATCAAAACTACCTTAAGATTTCATCTTACCCCAATTAGAATGTCTTTTATTAAGAATACAGGCAACAACAGGTGTTGGCGAGGATGTGGGGAAAAGGGTACACTCATACATTGCTGGTGGGAATGCAAGTTGGTGCAGCCACTCTGGAAAGCAGTGTGGCGATTCCTTAGAAAACTTGGAATGGATCCACCATTTGACCCAGCTATCCCACTCCTTGGCCTATACCCAAAGGACTTAAAATCAGCATACTACAGTGATGCAGCCACATCAATGTTCATAGCTGCTCAATTTACAATAGCTAGATTGTGGAACCAACCTAGATGCCCTTCAATAGATGAATGGATAAAGAAACTGTGGTATATATACACAATGGAGTATTATTCAGCCATAAAGAAGAATAAAATTATGGCATTTGTAGTAAATGAATGATGTTGGATACTGTTATGCTAAGTGAGATCAGCCAATCCCAAAAATCCAAAGGCCGAATGGTCTCTCTGATAAGTGAATGATGATGAATAATGCGGGGGGCTGGGGGGGAAGGGTGGCTAGAATGGAAGAAGGATAGACAGCATAGAGGGAAGGGAGGGGTGGGGTCGGGGTTGGGGGGTAAGAATAATAACAGAATGTGTGACACACATCATTGCCCTGTGTACATGTATGAATGCACGGATGGTGTGACTCTACTTTGTGTACAACCAGAGAAAGAATAGCTGTACTCCATTTGTGTTCAATGAATCAATAAGTAAATTAAAAAAAAAATTCCTTCCTTTGTGGAAAAAGCAGCAAAACATTTCCATGTTCCACACTGCTACTCTTTAAACAAATCAGGCCCTCCTAATTATCATTAAAAAATAAATTTAAATACATTTAAATTCTCATCCCAGGGTAATATAATTCTTCATATATCATTTATTACATTTTTGCCCAGTTAAAAAACATTAAATGACATGAATAAATCTCCATCGAAATTTTCTATTTTTATATAAGGAAAAAAAGACTATTTATCCTATTAACAGATTTTAGTTTGTAGACCATGCCAAAAGTTTCAGTGACCATTTTATATGTTTAAGGTACAGACACAATGTATATTATATTGAATAGAGCACTTATTGGTTCATTTGCCTGTCTTAAGCTTACATAGCTTTAAGTCTACAAACTTTTATATAATATTTAAGCAAAGCTCTGACACATGTATTTAGCCCTAAGATGTATACATATCTCCAGTTGCATATATTTAGGGTGTCAAATATACTATTATAACCTAAAATAGCAATTGTTTATTTAACCAGAGTTATAAAGCAATCATTGAAAAGACTTTAAAACAGACAGGTACTTACATGAACCCTAATTCTTCTAAGACTTAGTTTCCCTAAGTAGTAATAACCTAATACATGCAAGAAATTATCTTGATAAATAAGAGCAGATCAAGGTTTTAACAAACTCTCATTGTTTTAAATATAAAAGAATTAGATTCTGGTTTTACATCAGTACATTAAATTTTGACTTTAGAAAACCCCATAAATGATTTTAATGGATAGACAACTATATCAAACATAACATTTTCCTAAAATTTATTTTCCACTAACCTTTTGCAACTTAGACACGAAACAACTAGTTTATATCCTTAGTTTTATCGTGTCTAACTTTTTCCTATCTTGAAATTTAGGACAAAAATATTACTTAACCATACAAAATACTTTCTCACCTAGAAACACTTCCCTTTCTTTTTAGTTTTTCCAAAATAAATCCCCATACCTATAACTTCTTGATATCTTTCTTCTATTTGCTTAGACTTTTTTTTTTGCCTTAAGTTTACATTCTAGAACAACCCTTACAACCATTTTTAAACTTAGATTTCTCCTTTTTCTCTCAATGTGATAAACTGCTTTATGCTTTCTATAGTATTTTAATCAAAACACAACTGAAATTCTTTGTATTTTTGCACATAGAATTACATCTCTTTAATTAGAATTTTTATTTTTTGTAACTTTAGTGAAGACCCAGAAACAAAGCAATCTTGAATTGTTGTTTCCATATACCAACAATTTATAAAACCACTTTATATAGACTCAAATATATATTTTTTCTTAAAGAATTTAAGAGGAAGAGTACTTGTAGTTATATTTAGCAATTGATTAAATTGTTCATTATTTTAACTTACAAATGACTCAGATGGTTTCTTCTACAAACATTTATAAAGGCTTATCCCTTCTATATCAAACCTAATTCACTCCATCCCCCCACCCACTTTTGTTTTGTTTTGAACTGGTTATTGAACCCAAGGGAGCTTTATCACTGAGCTACATTCCCAGTCCTTTTCATTTTAAGACAGTTACTCACTGAGTTACCCAAGACCATGCTATGTTGCTGAGACTGACTTTGAACTTTCGATTCTCCTGCCTCGACTTTCTAAGATGCTGGTAATTCTGGTCTTGGAAATCAGGATCCAGTCCTCATTCCCTCAGTATTGAAGACTGAACACCGGAGAAACCCCAAGGCAAGTGTAGAAAGCAAGTTTTATTTAAGAAAGAGACAGAACGGAGAGTAGAGAAAAAGAGAAGAGAGAAGTTGGGGCCCAGAGTTGGGTGCCCCTGAGAAGGGGGTGTGTGATGCCTTTTTAATAGATCCCAGATTTCTTCTCCCCTTCCACTTCCCTGCCTACATGCCCAGGGGTAGGTAGAGCAGCCCAGGTGGTAATCATTAGCAATTCTTTATGCTGGGAAGATTCCCTGGAGGTGTTAGCAAAGACTTGAGTGGGGGAAGTGCTCTGGAGGTGTTAGCAATCCATTTCCTTGCCTTTGATAATCAGTTCTCATCTTTCTGACCCCATCATTTACTATCTACTCTGACTACCTGTCTTTGCCTCTGTCTCACCTGAATTACAGGTATGAACCACTCCACCCAGCAAATTTACCCAGTTTTTAAAAAGTTTTTTTTTCTCTATTACCTATAAAAACCAAAATATTAGACAAATCGTTAACATTTAAGGCATTTTCATGTCTCCCCAAAATAAAAGCAATTGACATTGTACTTTAAACATCTTAACAGAGAAAAATACAATTGCAAATGTCTAATAACCTAGGGGGAAAAAGTATATTCATCATTTTAAAGGTTACTTTTGTCTAACCAACAAATTTAATTTATCAAAGATTTATTTAAGTCACATGAACTAAAGCATTTAGATTCATATCCTTTAAAAATGTATGAGTTAATTTATTTACTAGCCAATTTAGTACTAAGTAGACACAACACATAGTACAAACACACATAAAAATTGCAGAAAACAGCACATGCCTGTAATCCCAGTGGCTCAGGAGGCTGAGGCAGGAGGATTGGGAGTTCCAAGTCAGCCTCAGCAAAAATGAGGTGCTAAGGAACTCAGTGAGACCCTGTCTCTAAATAAAATACAAAATAGGGCTGAAGATGTGACTCAGTGGTTCAATGACTCTGAGTTCAATCCCCAGTAACCCACGGAAAAAAAAAATGACAGAGAACAAAGATTTCATAGCTTTCATTTAGAGTCATCATTTGTCGTTTTTTTAAACTGTTGACATAACCCTAAAACATCCTTGATCCTAAATCTGAACTTCCAAAGACATAATTTAGTTGAAACAAAACAGAAAATTTATGTCTCAAATACACAAATCTTAGCCCAAACATTACTGAGAAGGCAAAGACAAAGGCCTAGCGAAAGCAAAGTGTTTTAAGAGTGAGGCCAGTCATACAGGCTTATGCTAATCTTTACCTATTTTAAGAGCAAATTAATACGGGGAGGAACCCTTACATGTGGAAATTTCTTTTGTAAAGGGTTAGAAAAATCCTATTTTGGAGAGCTATCTAGCTGGTAAGTCATCTAGTTGATAAGTCATTCTGACCCAACTCGTGTTCTAGTCAGATGTAGGGTAAAGAGCACTTTCTATCTTCACCCAACCTGGCAAAACCTCCTTTGAGCTTTGTGAATCTTTCTTCCTATTTTATCACAGGTTTCAGCCAATTAAGAAAGAGTTTGCTTTAAATTTTAAAACATTTCCATTATATCAGAATTTAGAATTGCTGGTCAAAAATTTTTGTATGTCTTTTACTCTTTTGTTTTATTGCCCAAGGATGATAGTACACAGGAAAACCAATTTAAGGGGCTGAGGATGTAGCTGAGTGGTAACGTGCTGGCCTGACACGCTTGAGGCCCTGGGTTCAATCTCCAGCACCACCCCCCTACACACACCCACAAATATGGGAATATTAAATGTTCTACATTTCTTAAGTATTTGCAAGTTGAGGCACTGTAACCATCAAACATAAAACCAGCTGGAGTACCAAATGGGGTTTTCCTCCAAACACTATTACCTTGAATTTCTTTCCTGTTTTAGTGGAGGTGCCCCTTCTCTCAAAATTGTTAACCTTCTGAGCTAACTGGTGGACTTGTGTTTTGGACTAAAAGGTACAAGCTTGCAAAGATTAGGAGAAAGAGACAAAAAAGCAAAAAGGTAAACCTACACAATGTAGTGGAAGAATAAAAAGATCAAATGCTAACAGACAAAGGTTCTGAAACAAAGGATATCCAAATTAACCAACTCAGAATCAACAACTGTCAACCAAACAGAAAATTTCCAGTAGGAACTACAACTGCCAGCCATCACATTTTTTTCCCTTTATCAAGTCAGTCATTATGAACACAGACTAACTGACAGAAAAACACATGAAATAATTACATTAAAGCAGATTTCACTTTCAGGTACGTAGCCCATGCTCTGCTACCACAGATCAGACAGACAAAGTTCTCCCTAGGAGGCAGGGGCACAGAATTAGTGCTTTCCATTCTTATGCAAACTACAACAGATATCTCCCCAAACCAACCTGACTTCTTTGTGTACCTTACACTCCTTCCTTGTTAATTGGCACCACAGAATTATAGAATCCAGACTTCTCTCTCAGACAAACATCAGAAGGCCTTAATGGTTCAAAAGAACCCACATTGCTCAAAAGAGCCCCAAACAAGGAAAAGGAAGGGCAAGGCCAAACTTGCATTGCCGGGCAGAACTTACCAGGGTCTGACTTTGGAGCCCATAGAATCCAAAACATTCGTTTTTCTGTTTCACCAAATGATGGTTAAAAAGGAGCTGATGCCATCCTGAAGTGGAATGAAAATGAGAGACCCCCACCAAATGAACATAATTTGGGTAGTTACACGGATCCTTCTTTGTCTGCCCGCTTCGTTCTGGGTAAGCAAACTGCAAGTGGTTAATGCCCAAACCATGCTTTCTCCTGGCAAGACTCAAAGCTGTTACCAAAGTCCTAAGCCAGGGGCCTGACTCTGGGCATCCAATAAATCAAATCCCAAGCTCGTCCCAAACACCAAACAGAAACAGTGATGGTGAAAATCGTGAAAGGAACTTTAATCAGTGTAGCTGGCTACACCAGGTAGGCAAGGGGACCCATGTCCTTAGCCCTGTCTTCCTGATTACTTATTTAAACCAAAAATTAAGAAGTGTTTTCTTTAGTTAAGGATTTCCCAGAGATCTTGCAGTTGTAATTTTATTATACTATGGTCAAAGAATACACTTTGTGTGATTTAAATTACTTTAAATTTCTTGGGACTTGCTAAGTAGTCCATATTCCATGTGCTCTTGAAGAGAATGTGTATTTGGTTGCTACTGGATGCTGTATTTTGTAAGTTTCAATTAAGTTGACCTGGTTGATAATGTCCTTACTGATTTTTAGTTATTTTATCAGTTTATTTTAGAAGGTTCTTGGAATCTTCAGCTATACTTGTGGGTAGAGCTTTGTAACAGTTCTCTCAGTTTTTGCTTCATATATTTTGGTGATCTGTTATTAGCTACTTAAATGTTTGCCCCTTTATCACCCTTAAGCATACTTACTTAACGTAAGTAATCCCATTTTCATATTCTTTATCCAGCATTTTACTTTTAAGCTATTTGTCTTTTAATTTAAAGTACATTCCCTCTATAATATATGATTGAGTCTTGCTCTTTTACCCAATTTATATATCTCTGCCTTTTAACTGTTAAGGCCATTTACAGTGTAGTTTTTGACATCGTTGGATTTCAGTCTACCATCTTGCTATCTCTTATTTTTTTCCTGTTCTTTGTTTCTTGTTCCTCTTTTTCTGCCTGTTTTGGGTTAATTATTTTCATTATTCCATTTAATCTTTTTTTATTAGCTATAACTTTTTATTGCATTGTTTTTTAATGGGTACTTATCACAGTCTACCTCAAGTGATATACTACCTCACACATTATGTAAGAACCTTAAAATGTGTCTACAGTAGATTGTGTTCTCCCCAAAGTCCATATGTTGAAATTCTAACCCCTAATTTGATGGTATTAGAAGGTGGATATTAGCTTATGAGGGTGGAGCCCTCATGAAAGTGATAACTGCCCTTGCAAAAGAGGGCCCAAAGAATCTCTTATTCTCTTTCTGCCATATGAAGAGAACAAAGAGAAGTTGGCCATCTGCAACAAGGAAGCAGGTTCTTGTCAAAACGCAGCCATGCTGGTCCCCTAAGATGTTGTAGCCTCCAGATCTGGGAGAAATGTTTGTTCTTTAAGCAATCCTGTCTACAATAATTTATAAGTTATAGTATCCTGAACTGATTGAGACCATGTCCATTTTTTCCATCTTAAGTTTTTGCAATTGTCATTATAGATTTATTTTATTTGTACATATATTATAAATCCCCAAATACTTTGTTATTGATATGAAATCATGAACAATTATATTTTATTTTTCTTATTTTGTTTATAGCAGCTTTATTTATTTCCAGCCCAAACCTGGAAGTGACCAAGGTGTCCTTTAGTAGATGAATGAATGCATAAACTCTGGTACATCTTGAGAATGAAATATTACTTAGAACTAAAAAGAAATGAATCCATGAAGATATGGGGAGATCTTAAATACCTATTTCAGACAATCTCAAAGGCTACATGTGATAGGCTTCCAAATATTTGGCATTCTAGAAATGACAAAGCTTATGAGGATAGTGAAAAGATCTGACTTACAGAGGTTGGGGGGAAGGAGAAACAGGTGGAGTGTGAGAGCTTATTAGGGTAGTGAAACTATTCTACATGAAGTATCGTGCAGAATGTTGGATACATCTAATCAAACATTGGTCAGTGACAGGCATGGTGGCATACACCCGTAATGCCAGCTACTTGGGAGGCTGAGGCAGAAGGATTGCAAATTCAAGGCTGGCCTCAGCAACTTTTTTTTGGTATTGAACTCAGAGATGCTCTACCACTGAGCTATACCCCCAGTCTTTTGTATTTTTAGATATCATCTCACTCAGTTGCCTCAAACTTGTATTCCTCTTGCCCAGCCTCTCCCAGTTTCTGGCATTGCAGGTGTGCACCACTACACCTGGCCAACCTCTGCAACTTAGTGAGACCCTATGTCAAAAAATAAAAAGGGCATGGATGTAGCTCAGTGCTAGAGCACCCTTGGGCCCAATCCCCAGTACTGAAAAAAATAAGACTTAGTTAATAATATACCAATATTGACTTATCAGTTGTAACAAATGTACCATACTAACAGAAGATGTTAATATTAAAGCCAGACAAGGTGGCACACATCTGTGATCCCAGCAACTTAGGAGGCTTAGGCAAGATTGCAAGATCAAGGCTGGCTGCAGCAATTTAGCAAGACCCAGTCTTAAAATAAAAAAAGAAAAAGGATTAGGGATATAGCTTAGTGCTCGAACACCCCTGGGTTCTATCTTCAGTATAAATAAATAAAAATAAAATCAATATTAAAAGCAGCAACTGGGGAAGAAGTATATGGGACTCTTTTTGATGAGCAATTATATTTTGGAGATATTTAATAATTTTTAACTTACCCACATAGTTACGATTTCTGATGCTTTTCACTCTTCTGTGTACATCTAGATTTCTATCTGA
Organism: Glaucomys volans; assembly: GCA_020662805.1. Lineage (NCBI taxonomy): Eukaryota > Metazoa > Chordata > Mammalia > Rodentia > Sciuridae > Glaucomys > Glaucomys volans. The sequence continues at coordinate 459,503 of JAJEJO010000362.1, forward strand.
AGGACTTGCTTTAACTTATCTTTCAGGTCTGTTGGTGATTAATTTTTTTCAGCTTTTAATATCTAAAAAATATTTCATCATCATGGTTGAAAGATATTTGTGTTGGAAATAGAATTATAGGTCAATGATTTTTCATTTCAGTGCTTTAAAGATGTTTCTGCCATTTTCTGTCTGGTGTTGTTTCCAATGAGAAATCTGCTGCCATCTGCACCTGTTTCTCTATATGTAATGTATTTTTTTTAACCTGGTTTTAATAGAATTTATCACTGGTTTTAAGTGGTTGTGATGTACTTGGTGTAGTTTTTTCATACTTCTTATATTCTTATATTTCATACTTCTTATATTTTCATACTTCTTATAGTTGATCTTCTGGGATCTATGATTTTATGGTTCCATAAAATTAGGGAAAATCTTTGCCATTATTCCTTCCAGTATTTTTATTTCCATCTCTCTCTGCTTTCTGCCTCTCTTCTTCTTCAGGAACACCAGTTACACATGTACCAGGCTTCTTGAAGTTGTCCCACACTTCACTAATACTCTTCATTTTTTTCTTGTTTTTCCTTTTTCTCTGTGTTTATTTTTGGTAGTTTTTACAACTATGTCTTCAAGTTTACAAATATTTCTACTGAAATGTCTAACCTAGTGTTAGATCCACCAGTGCATTTTTTTCATCTTAGATATTATAAGTTTCTAGAAGTTGTAGTTTGGTCTTTTATATCTTTGGTATCTATACTTAACATGGTTTCTCTGCATTCTTGAATGTATGGAATACATTCATAATAACTGTTTTAATATCTTTGTCTATCTAATCCTATCAACTATAACCAAGTTAATATTGGTTTATTTCCTTATTGTGAATTGCCCTTTTTTGCTTCTTTGCATGTGTTAATTTTTGATGGGATATCTTATTTTTTTTTTTGAGTGCTAGATATTCTTGTGTTCCTAAAATTATTCTTGATCCTTTTTTGGGGACCCAGATAAGTTACCTGGCAACATTTTGATTCTTTACGGTCTTGGTTTTAACATTCATTAGGAAGAACTTCAAGAACATTTATTCTAGGACAAATTTTGCCCACTATGGAGGCAAAACTCTTTTCAGTATTTTACCTGATGGATAATGAATTATGAAGTCTCCCATTTTGTCAGTGGGGGTAGAAACTGTATTCAGCATTGTGTGAGCTTTGGGGGTTGTTTCTTTAATTTGTTGGATGATTTTTTTTTTTCCCCAGTCAGTCCTGATCAGTAGTCAACTGAAGACTTGAAGGAACCCTTTATAGGTCTTCAGAGTTTGCTCTCCTCTTTGATACCCTCCCTGTGAATTCAGGCTGCCTTGGACTCCCTCATCTCCCAGATTAGTCAACATTGAGAGACCACCCCCACCCCCAGGTTCCATATGAGCTTGTTCTGTAAGCAATCTGGAAACTGGACTTTCCGGACCCATTGTGCCAAGAGAGAAGCGGAGCTGATCTGAACAGTAGGTAGCAGGCTTAGATGAAAGAGGGATATATAGAAAGAATAGCCTGTGATCATCCTGGCAGGACTTGATAGATCTGAAGTGTAGAGCAGGGTGAGGAGCAAGCGATGATACTGAACAATTGGGGATTGGGGAGGCTAAGTGTACAGATCAGAAACATCTATGTAACAGTCAATTTGCCCCGTAGGGTAAATGGTATGTGTAAAATCTGATGCAATATCTGGAGAAATTGTTAGTGAGATGCATACATTTTTTCATGATTCTGTAGTCCCTGGTGTAGCCATGCAAAGTCATCTTTTCTGGCAGGAAACCAAAACTCTCTCTCAATTTCACTTTCTCCTTTGCCTTTAGTTGGTCATTTTCTTTTATGTCCTTGGTCTTGAGGCTTGAAGAAGATATGGGTCTGGGACCTGCCATCAAAATGACTCTTCTGAGGTTCAGAATTCAAGCTCACTATGACAACTGGATTGCTGGAACAACTGGACAGGATGAAACTGAACGGGGATTTTAGGTTTGAAACACAGTCCTTTGCAAGCATAGGGTAGAACAAACAGCTTAGCAGGAGCTCCCAGAGAGAGGCCTGGGGAGCTAGGTTAACTGGGAGCTAGGCATTTGGCTAAAGAGCTGCCTTAGGCCAGTGCCCTTCCTGTAAGAGAACTTGGCCACAACCCAACCTGGTAGGCTCGGTCTGGACACCCAGACTGTGAGGGATCATCAAAGCAGTTACAATTAGGAGGGGTAGCTGAGGGAACCAAGGTGGTACTCTGAACAAGAGGATTCCAGCTCTCCATTCCTGACACAGTTGGTCTTTAGCAGACTAAGATCAGAACAAGGACCTTTGGACAAAAAGATCCAGAATTTCATTCAATAACAGGCGAGTTCTTCAATAGCTTGAGTGTTTGAGATTGAATGAGGCAGACTTGTATAGGAGTGAATTTTGGATCTCCTTAAGCTACTCAAGGAAAAGTGGATAATGATTCAAGATGGTGGAGATTATTTCACCAATTCCATAGAGGTGAGATGACATCTTAAACTGCTTCTTGACACAAGTGATCTTAGACCTGAATATCAGGTTTGCCCTGGAGAAGTCAGCACTTCCCAATATGTATTCATGATGCTATAATGAAGAACCATCTTGAGGAAGTCACATGTGAGCTTGCTGCTTTGGAAAAACAAAATCCCTGCATTTTTCTGTTCCCAGGAACCTGCAACAAACATTAGTACACTCTCAGTGGGTGTCTCAATTGAGATTTAGTTTGGCCCTTGGAAGTGCCACTGAGACAAACCTGTGGAAAATGCTATTCAGTGGGAAACCAATTGTGATACAGAAGGGAGCGGAGCTTGCTTTCTCATTTAAAGATCAGTAGCACTGGTCGCCATCTGAAGATATTTTAGAGGACTGAGTATGCATGTTTTATAATGCATGGGAGCTGGGTCTCAGAAAGCTGGAGTTGTGTGCATTGGATGTTACAGTGCTTGATGTGCCCCTGACTCAGTGCAGAATTACTTTGCCCTCTGAGTGGACTTCTCAAGAGGTATCAGAGATGTAGATGTGATACTGTGCTCAGCATCAGCACAGCCCTTGGAGTGTGCTGAGTTAATCTTTCTTAAGTAAATTTCTGCCAAGGAAACATTGCATTCATAGTACCTTGTCCTTAATGCATGGCAGCTGAGAACTGTTCCAACTGGCTCCAATCTCAGTCCATTGTTACTGTTCATCTTTCAAGCAACACAAAAGAAAGAAGGGGTGAATAATCCCCAGTCTTTGCTTTCTCTAAGGGATGCACAGCATAAGGAGACAAGGAAAGAAGTGTGTGACCAGCACATATAGGAAACATCAAACTCTTGCCCACACAATCAATAACATCAGTGGACACATTATTTTTATTTTCTTTTAAGACTTTTTTAATGTTTTGGCTGTGTGGTCCATGTGTGTGTATTTCTTTTTTCCTTTTTCTTTACTCTCTTTTCTTTTTAAGATTCACATTTTTCTTATTTTTTTTAATTTTTGCTCTTACTTTCTTCCTTTATCCTGCTTTTTTCTCTTTTTGAATATTATTTTACTTCCCTTTTTCCCTCATTAATTTTATTTCCATCTTTTCTTATTTTTTAAATTCATTTTATATTATTTTTGCCCCCTACCATTCCTGTTGTTGATTTTGTAGTTTTTACTTTATTTCTCTAACTGATTTGATTTTATTTGCTTTTATTTGACTTGTTTTCTTCTATATGGTTCTAGGGATCAAGCTCAAGACCTTGAATACTTTGGGTAGATGCTTTACTACTGAGCCACACTCCCAGTCCATAAAAAAATTTCACCTTATTCTGCCCACAACCCAGCTCCATTCTAACTAGTTTTATACTTCAACTTAAAGAATAAGGGATATAAAAGCTGCTAGCCAGTGACCCAGTCTCAAATTCATTGCGGGGGGAGTCCTAAGTCCCACTCCTGGATGTTCACCCCTATAGCAACAGCAGAGAGAATTAACACAACTGTTGTGTATGCCACGTGTATGAGAGGCTTCAACATAGGTTTTGCCCATACCCTTGAATCCAACATATTTTTAACAAATCTGGAGATGTAACCACAGAGAGTTCAGCCCATATATTCTGGTATCTACAACACACCTGCCCAAGCTAACAGAGGGACGCCACTGTTATAAGACCTGCTGAGGAAGCAGGACCCTAAGAATGTGACACAATACATAATGTGTGAAAGCCCACTAATCACAGAGAAGCCATAATAGAAACTAAGTCTATTTGGAATTAAATTCCACACTATACCACAAACTGATAGCCCAAGGCACATTGTCAAAAGAAGGCTATTTCCAAAGAAGACCCTTACATAAAAGTGGAAGAGATATCCCAAAAGATGCACAAATCTCAACATGAAACTACAAGAACATAATAAAAGAAGGCAAATCACCCCTCCAAAAGTTCGTAAGTCTCCAGTAAGTAATTCTGAAGACATTGAAGTGAACAAGGTATCAAAGAATTCAAAGGAATGATGCTACTAAAAATCTTCAGGAAATCCAAAGGGTATACAGATAAATAACTGAATTAAGGAAGAAAATGAAGGCTATGGAAGAGCAATTTAATAAAGAGAGATTCTGAAAAGAATCAAATAAACCTGGAAAATGAAAAGCTCAGCAAAGTCAAATTAAAAACTCAGTGAAAAGCCTCATCAGTAGACTGAATCAAGTGGAAGAACATCAAGACTTGAAGATAAGGTTGATGAACTATCACATTCAGACAGTAACAAAAAAAAAAGAATGAAAAAAGCATAAAAGACCTATGGGATATGATGAAAGACCAAATGTGTGAACTTAGTGTAGACTAAGGAGCAGAGCTGCAGTCTAAAGCCATAGAAAGACTGTTAATTGAAATAAAAACAGAAAATTTTCCAAATTCTGGGAAAGATATGGACATCAGGGTATGGGAAGTATTTAGGACTCCACATAGAGAAGACCAGTAAAGAACTTCTCCACATAATATTGAAACTAAACTGCTAAAAGTACAGAACAAAGAAAGAATATTGAATGCTTCAAGGGAGAAGCACAAAGGCACTTATAAAGGCAAATCTATCAGGATAACAGTTTTCTGAGCAGAAAATCTAAAGGCCAGGAGGGCATGGAATGTGTTTTGAGTCCTGAAGGAAAATAATAGCCAACCTAGATCACTAGATCCAGCAAAGTTATCCTTCATGATTCAAGAATAAATAAGGACTTTAATTGAAACCTTAGTTTCAATTAAAACTAAAATTAATAATTATCCAGTATTACACAACACAATTAAAGGAATTCTTTACACAGAAAAAGAAACAAGATAAATACTATCATGAGGACACAGGAAAGAATAAGTCTCACTAGAATAGTAAACAAGAACTAGAAAGAATGAAACATTATTCAGTAAACCACAAAGTCTCTTAAGATGAATAAGAGAGAAAGAAATGTTAGATCAGTTGAAACAACCAAAATAAAAATGAAAAAAAAAATTGACAGGAATTGGTATGTATTGTTCATTAATAAACCTGAATATAAATGGTCTTAATTCTCCAAATAAAGGTATAGATTGGATAATTGGTTTGAAAAACAAGACCCAATGATCTGTTGCCTGAAGGAAACTCCCCACACTGGCAAAGACACACATTAGCTTGAAAGTGGAAGAATTGAAAAAGATATTACAAGCAAATGGAATCTGAAAGTAAGCAGAAGTAGTCATACTTACATCTGACAAAACAGACTTCAAGCCGAATCAGTCAGAAGAGACAAAGAAGGTTACTACATATTGACAAAGGGAGTGATACATCAAGAAAATATAATAATTGTAAATATGTATGTGCTGAATGTTGGAGGACCCAATTTTATAAAACACACTACTGGACATAAAAGAGAGAAAGGCCTAATACAATAATAGTGGGTGAACTCAACCCACTGTTCTCACCAAGAGATCATCAAGGTAAAAAGGAATTCAACAAAGAAACATTGGAGTTAAACTATACTATAGATAAAACAAACTTAACAGACATCATCAGAATATTCTGTCCAGCAGCTGCAGAAGACATATTTTTTTAATCAGTTTATGGAACCTTTTCTAAAGCAGATTATATTTTAGGCCTACAACAATTCTTAACAAATTCACAATAAATGAAATAATTTATTGCATCTTATCAGATTGTAATAGAATGAAACTAGAAATCAATGGCAGGAGAAACTGTACACATGGAGACTGGACAACACATTTTTGAACAAAGGGTGAGTCATTGAAGAACTTAGGGTAGAGGATTTAAAAATTCCTAGAATCAAATGAAAATGAAAACACAACATACAAGAGTCTGTGAAATACAAAGAAAGCAGGACTAAGAGCGAAGTTTGTAACCATGAGTGACAACCTTAGAGAACTTACAGAACTCTAATAAATAACCTAATGATGTATCTCAAATCTTAGAAAAATGAGAACAAAGCAGACCCAAAATCAGTAGAAGGAAACAAATAATAAAGACCAGAGCTGAATTAAAGGAAATTAGACTAAAGGAACAATACAAAGAATCAATGAAACAGAGTTGGTTAACAGATTGACAAACCTTAGTCAAATTAATCAAAAGAAAGAAGATCTACATAAAATTAGTTATGAAAATGAAGATATTTAAAACAAATAACTGAAATACGGATGATCAATAAGGGACTATTTTTAAAAAACTTTCAGTAAAATGGAAAATCTGGAAAATATGAACAAATTTCTGAACATATCTGATCTTCCAACATTGAACCAAAAGGATACAGAAAATGTAAACAGAGAAAAACATTTAGGGAGATTGAAGCAATAATTAAAAGTCTTCCAACAAACAAAAACCCAGGTGATCCACTGCCGAATTTTGCTAGACTTTTAAAGAACAAATACTGGTGCTCCTTAAATTGTTCCATAAAATAGAAAGGAAAGAAATCCCTCCAAACTCATTCTACAAAGCCAGTATTACCCTGCAGCTAAAACCAAAAAAGAACAAAATGGAAAACCAAAAGTGTTGTAAAGTGGAACAGGAGCGGCCTGTGGGGGTAAGGAAGATGAGTGCGAAGGCACTAACACCACGCCGGGAGCTCAAGTTCTGAAGACCAGGCTCAGTTTAATGCAGAACAAGCAAACATTTATAACAGACTTTCACTAATTACAACTTGCCAATAGCTGTTAACACCCCCGTGCCATGCTCCCAATCATGCTCGTGCTAGGCTCGTGACCAGACCAATTAAGGGAAGAGAAAATGCCTGAGCTCTGTATCCTCAGGTACTCCTACACAAAAGACTCTTAGAATTGATAAATAAATTCAAAATAGCCTCAAAAATATAGAGATAAATCTAACCAAGGAGGTGAAAGACCTCTGATGAAAATTATAAAACACTGAAGAAAGAAATTGAAGATGGAACTAGGAGATGGAAAGACTTCTGATGTTTGTGGATTGGGAGAATTAATATTGTTAAAATGGCCATAAAATCAAAAGCAATATAACAGATTCAATGCAAAGCCCAGGAAAATACCAAAGACTTCCTTCACAGAACTAGAAAGAAGAATCCTAAAATTCATATAGAAGCACAAAAGACAAAAGCAATCCTGAGCAAAGAGCAGTCAATATCTGATTTCACAATATATACAGAGCTATAGTTATAAAATCAGCATGATATTCCCCAAAACATATGAAGACCAGTGGAACAGAATTGAGGACCCAGAATTAAACCCATATAGCTGGAACCATCTGATTTTCAACAAAGCTGCCCAAAATATACACTGGAGACAAGAGAGTCTCTACAAATTGTGCTAGGAAAACTGAATATCACATGTAGAAGATTGAGACTTGACTATTATCTATCATGGTGAACAAAAACCCACTCAAAATGAAATAAGATCTGAAACTTTGAAACCACTGGAGGAAAACCTAGGGGAAACACTTTAGGATATTGTGGCACAAACCACAATGTCCTCAATAGACCTCCGGTAGCTCAGGAAATAAAAATAAGAACTGACAAATGGGATTACATCAAATTTAAAATATGCACATAAAAAAACAACAGTAAAAAGACCATCTAAAGAATGGGAGACATTTTTGCCAGCTATTCATATGACAGAGGATTAATATTTAGAATATACAAATAACTCAAAAGAGTTAACAAAAAAGTGATCTAATCAATAAGTGGACAAATGATCTAGACACTTCTCAAAATAAGTACAGATTTCCAATATATATACATACATATGTATATATGTAAACATATATACATGTATATACAGTATATACATACATATATGTATGTATGAAAAAATGCTCAACATCTTTTGCCATCCAGGAAATGAAAATCAAAAATTTATTGAGATTCCATCCTACCCCAGACAGAATAGCTATTACCAACAAATCAAAAAATAACAAACACTGGCAAGGATGTGGAAGAAAAGGAACTCTATACACTGTTCATGGAAATGTAAATTAGAATAACCACTGTGGAAATCAGTATGAAGGTATCTCAGAAAACTAAAAGAACCACCATGTGATCCAGTTATATCACTCCTGGTTATTTACCTGAAGGAAATGAAGTCTGCATACCACAGAGATACCTGTACACTCATGTCTGTAGAAGCACAATTCATAATAGCCAAGATATGGTATCAGTTAGTTGCCTGTAAACAGATGAATGAATAAAGAAAATGTGGTATACATACACAGGGAAGTTTTATTCAGATATAAGAAAAATGAAATTGTGTCATTTGCAGGAAAATCAATGAAACTGGAGGTTATCGTGTTAAGCAAAATTTGCCAGACACAAAAAGATAAGTATTGCATGTATTCTCTCATATGTGTTAGGTTAAAAAAAAAAAAAAAAAAAGATGACCGGAAAGTAGAAGACTAGGGAGGGTTGTTAAGGGAGCCAATGAAGAGAGGGGAGAGGGGAGTGCAAGAAATGACAATAGAGATGGTTGATATGAACAACGTGCTCTATGTGCCATATGTGTGGAAATGTCACAATGAAACACATTAATTTGTACAGTTAATATGGTAAAATAATTATAATTAAAAAATAATAATACTTCTTGAAATACTGTTGTTTGAGGGAAAACCCCATCATATCAGGCCTGGAATGAGTCAGGGACAGAGGTAGAGAATGTATAATCACACTTTCAGGGGACATGGGAGAGTGGGAGGCTGGAATGGTGTAGAAGCCTGTTAGGGACCTAACTGTACAGAAGGAGACAAGGGAAAAGGTGGGAGGTTCCCAAAGCGTGGCCCTCTTCAGAGCTGCTCTTGGAACCCAGCATTCTGAGGGTCAGACTGGTTTGTGCTGCAGTGGGAGATCGCCAGGATGTCAGGATAAATCAGCAAGGTTTACAGGTCATCAAGGGGATCTGATCACCATAGTTCTCCAGGCCCCATGCTGGTGGACATTGGAGCTTCCTTAGTTCTTTTCAGCCTGAAAAGGGGTGGAGGGTGCAGGGCCACTGCTGAGGACTCCAGCCCAGAAGCAGAGCACGTTCCCAGTCTCACTCATCTTCAAGGGTTGTGCTTATGTGACTGTTTCATTCCTGGAAGTCAGTGGGGGAACATTAGGAATGTCTACTCCGGAGCCTAGAGGGAAGAAGGAAAGCCATCAGCATCTGTTCAAGGTAGACTCCTCAAGTTTTAGCCTTCCTGACTTCAAGAGTGGGTGCTGTTCTGGGCATGTGCACCCACCTAGCTTGCCTGGTCTGGGCCACTCTGATCTGAAGACTCAATCCATCTGAGGGGCACTGACGCCATGCAGAGATGTGTGCCATCTCTGATTCACAGGTTGTGGGCTTTGTGTGGAAGATCAATTATCAAAGGAAGGTAACATGAAACAACTCAGCCCCAAAGTTATTAACTATGTTGGGGACTGAAGATGCTTGATTTTAGCTACTCCCTGTGCTTAGGCAAGTTCTTTTTCCTCTTTATATTCTTCCCAGAAGAGCCGGGGGTGACCCCTGGAAGGACATTAGATAGTTTCAGTGGAAGAGGACATCAGACAGTTCATTTATAGTGATTGTATCTGAACATTAAGAAATGTACTATCCTAGTATTGAAGAACAAATTGTGTTGATCTCTCTCAGCAAATATCGTGTGCCCCTTGCAGGAGGGCACAGAGGGAGAATGGGGCCACCATTCAGGGATGTTCCTTCATAGGGAACACGTTGTTGATTCCAGGTGCTGGGCTGGAGGTTGCTGGTCTTCTCTGTTGGACTGAGAACTTCTTTTCTCAGTCCAACAACAAGCTGAGTCATTTACAACACCCATCAGTGTTCCAGGAAATTGACAAGTTAGGCTATCTGTTGTTTGTCTTGGGTTATTTTTCCAAAACGACAAGTGCCTCAGGTGGGGACCTCCTCTGAAATGTTACATCCTGGTCAATAGATGTCCATTGTGAAGAAATTCTAAAATGTAAGCACAAGCGAGAAGGGAAATGCTTTTGAAAGAAACCACTATCAAGGCAACCTTTTGAAAAGTGTTTGCATATGTCATGTGACTCTGTTGTGTGTGTCACTCACAAGTCTTTAAAATCCTAGTTTCCTGGCAGGTTGGAAAGTCTTCTAGAGAATTCCAGTGGAATTTGATCTTGTTAAAAACATAACAGTATAACTTCTGCTTAGTTTGTAGAAACAACTGGCATGAGGAAGACAAGGCATTTTTCAGTCAAGTTTCAACAAAAATCTTTGCATCTGTGTGTGGACTAAAAACTGTGTGATGAGTTAGGAGGGTCAGCTACTTAGGCAGCTCATATCCAGATGTGACATAGCAGAACTCAGAGGCAGATTGCTTAATCACAACCTAATAAGCCAAGATTTTGTTTTTAATCAAACATTCAATGCATTCTTGTCACTAAAATATTAACATTAACAACAGGATTTGGAAAAGAAGATAAACTTTTTTGTGCCACTAATAAATACAACAAAACCAACCTACTTACGTTTTCTTTTCTTTTCTTTTCCTTTCTTTTCTTTTCTTTTTTCTTTTCTTTTCTTCTTTCTTTCTCTCTTTCTTTCTTTCATTATTTATTTATTTTGGTATCAGGGATTGAACCCAGGGGAGCTTACCCACTGAGCCACATCCCCAGACCATTTTATTTTTTTTCATTTTGAGGCAGGGTCTAAGCTTCTTAGGCTTCACTAAGTTACTGAGGCTGACTTTGAACTTGGGATCCTCCTGCCTCAGCCTCCAAAGCCGCTGGGATTACAGTGGGCACCACAAAACTCCTTCCTCGTTATTTCACCCTGCAAGAATCTTTCCTGTGTATGTCTTAGAGGGTAACATGCTGACACGTAATAAGGCCTCATGGACAGAAGCACATTTGAAACATTATACTGACAGGACTATGAGAGGAAAAGACAATCAGAGGCTGGAAAGCAAAGGCTACTGACCTTTGAATGAGACCCAGAGCAAGACATGGATTTCATGTAAGGCTTGCTACCTGTGCTTCACCTGAACAGTGAAGACTTGCTGCAGGCACATGCCCACATTGCTTTCTGTTACCTTTCTTTCCAACACAGTCCATGAACCCTGAGACCCTTTCAGAATTGCCCATGGCCATATCCTACTGTTTACAGATCAGGCTCCAGGCTGTCTGGGCAGCCAGTGCACAATTCTGGTCTGACCTGAAGGTTATAAGCCCAAACACATCGATGGTGCTATCTTCATAGGTCCTGCTGATTCATTGGCTGTTTTTCCTCAGAAAAAACACCCAAAGGTGGGGTCCTTCCCAGCATGGCCAGGTGACCTTGTGGTCACAGTGTCCTCATGTCCACCCCTGCAGCTAGAGGCCTCCTTACATCTCCCCTTGGAAATCTCTACTTCCTGATTTAACTGGTAGAATCACTGCATGAAGTCTAGCAGCATGTAAATAGCCAGTTCAACTTCAATCACAGTAGTCCTACCAAGGAGAGAGACTACACTTTTAAGACTGAGGAGGCCACATGTCCTCTCCAGAGCCCTTGATGAGTACAGCCCTAGGAATGGTGCCTCTAAAAATGGGTATTTCATACGTATTTTATGTCAAGGATACAGTAACACAGAGAGATGCAGCTGCCTGTCACTACATGGGACGGGGACCATGGTGCTGTTCTCTGAGCTGTGGCCTTTGGTGGCAGGCCTTGGGGCTTCAGCCAGGATGTGATTGTGCAATTTCTATTAGACCCAGAAGTTTAGTGCCCATAAATCCTGGCACATATAGATTTCCCAGGTTGAGCTCCTTTTGTGTATCAGATTTTCTGTGAAGGATGTACAGTGACCCCAGTGGCTTCTGTCTCTGATGGCTGCCTGTACCCTCAAGCCCTCATGGTGGCCCTGAGTGGGGCCATCACTGCTGTTTCCATTGGTCTCTGCGTAGCCCTACAGCTGGTGATCAGTCTGGGACTGGGCTGCTCCTGCTGGTCTACATCAGACCCACTGGTTTCCTGTTCTGGGAGGAAGTACTTCCTGGATAGAGCTCTTAGGTCCACCCGACCAGGTCCCCAAAGAAATCTTTTTTTTTTATTTTTATTTTTTTTAGCTTTATAGTTACACATAGTAATTGGGTTCATTTTGACAAAATCATACATGCATGGAATTTGATTTATCCACTTCAGTCCCTCTTCCCTGCCACTACCTTTCTCTCTCCTTCTTCTTCCTACTTTTCTCCTTCCTTTATGCTACTGATCTTCCTTCTGCTTGTTTATTTATTTGTTTGATTGGTGCTTTCTACATATACATAAAGGGGGACTTTCCTGTGTTATATTTAAACATGCATGCAGCACGATTTTGTTAAATTTATTCTGTATTTCCTCCCCTTTGATGTCCCTCTTCCCTCCTTCTGATCTTCTTCCTCTCCATTAATTTTCCCTGTATCTTTATGATATCCAATCCCTGACTCCCTTCCCCCCTTATTTTGCTCTAGCTTCCATGTATGAGAACAAACATTTAACCCTTGATTTTCTGAATCTGGCTTATTTCATTTCATGTGATGGTCTCCATTTCTTTTCACTTGCAAGCCAATGCCATAATTTCATTCTTCTTTATGGCAGAGTAAAACTCCATGGTGCCTGTACATCATATTTTCTTAATCCATTCATCTCTTGATGGGCACTGGGTAGTTCCATAACTTGGTTATTGTGAATTGTGCTGCTATAAACATTGACATGGCTGTATCACTGTAGAATGCTGATTTTAATTCTTTTGGATAAATGCCAAGGAGTGGGGCAGCTGGTTCATATGGTAGTTCCATTCCTAGTTTTTTTAGGAATCTCCATACTATGTTCCAGAGTGGTTGTACTAATTTTCAGGCCCTTGTATGAGTGTATCCTTACATTCTAGCCAGCATTTATTTTTATTTGTTTTCTTGGTAATTGCCACTCCAACTAGAGAGAGATGAAATCTTAGTGTAGTTTTGATTTGCATTTCCCTGATGGTTAGGGATGCTAAATAATTTTTCATATATTTGTTGGCCATTTGTGTTTTTTCTTTTGAGAAATGTCTGTTTAGTTCTTTTGCCCATTTATTGATTGGGTCATTTGTTTTGTTTTGTGGTATTAAGCTTTTTGAATTTTTTCTGTATTCTGAATCAGAGGAGTGTCTGGCAAACATTTTCTGCTATTCTGTAGGCTCTCCTTTCACATTCTTAATCATTTCCTTTTCTGTGCAGAAGCTTTTTATTTTAATGGCATCCCACTTATTTATTCTTATCTTTATTTATTGAGCTTTAGGGGTCTTTTTAAGAAAATTGATGCCTGCACCTTTATGATGGAGTGTTGACCCTATGTTTTCTTCTAGCAGTTGAAGTTTCTGTCTAATTCCTGTCTTTGATTCACTTCAATTTGACTTTTTGCAGGGCAAGAGATAGGGATCTAATTTCATTGGTCTATATATGGATATCCAGTTTTCTGAGCACCATTTATTTAAAAGGCTATCTTTTCTCCAACATTTATTTTTGTCACCTTTGTCAAGTATCAGATGACTGTAAATATGTGGGTTTATTTCTGTGTCTTCTAGTCTATTGGTCTTTATGTCTATTTTGATGCCAATACCAAGCCATTTTTGTTACTATAGCTCTGTAGTATAATTCAAGATCAAGGTACTGTAATGTCTCTTGATCTCTCTTCTTGCTCAGGATAGCTTCGGCTATTCTGGGTCTCTTGTTCTTCCAAATGAATGTAAGGGCTGTTTTTTTTTTTTTTTTTTTTTTTTTTTTTTTTTTGTTTTTTATTTTTTTGGGTTTTTGTGGGGGGTTTTTTTTTTTTTTTTTTTTTTTTTTAAGATCTGTGAAGAATGTCATTGGTATTTTGTGGGGATTGCATTGAATCTGTATGTTGTTTTTGATAGTGTGGCCGTTTTCACAATATTAATTTGGCTTATCCAAGAACACAATTTCTTAAGTGTTGTATAATTTTCATTGTAGAGATCTTTCACTTCCTTGGTTAAATTAATTCCCAAGTATTTTAGTTTTTCCAGGTTATAAATAGGACGGTTTTCCTTTCTTTCTCAACAGAATCATGGTTGTAATATAGGAAAGCTATTGATTTCTCAATGTTGATCTTGTATTTTGCTACTTTGCTAAATTCATTTATCAGCTCTAAATGGGTAGAGTTATTTGATTCTTCCAGATATAGGATCGTGTCATCAGCAAACAAATAAAATTTGACTTCTTTTCCTATTTGTATCCCTTTGATTTCCTTTCCTTGCCTGATCACTTTGGCTGATGTTTTGAGGACTATATTGAATAGAAGTGGTGAGGGTGTCTTGTTCATGACTTTAAAGGAAATACTTTTAGTTTTTTTCCATTTGGTATGATATTGAGTTTAGGCTTATCATAAATGGCCTTTATGATGTTGAGGTAAATTCCTTTGATCCCTAGCTTCTCCAACATTTTTAAATGAATGGGTGCTGCATTTTATCAAAGAGGCCTTTTCTGATCATGTGATTCTTGTCCTTAATTCTGTTTATGTGGTGAATTACATTTATGGATTCATTTATGTTTAACCAACCGTGCATCCCTGTAATAAAACCCATTTATCTTTTTTTTTTTTCCTGGTACCAGGAATTGAACTCAGGGGCACTTGACCACTGAGCCACATCTCCAGCCCTGTTTTGTATTTTATTTAGAGACAGGGTCTCACAAAGTTGCTTAGTGCCTCGCCTTTGCTGAAGCTGGCCTTGAACTCATGATCCTCCTACCTCAGCCTCCTGAGTTGCCACTGTGTGTACCACCATGTGCCATGTGTGGGCCACCATGCCCGGCAATGGTGTATTATCTTTTTTTGATGTGCTTTTGAAAGTGGTTGGCTAATATTTTATTAAGGATTTTTACATCTATGTTCTTCAGGGATATTGGCATGTAGTTTTTTGTTTTTTTTTTTTTTTTCTTGAGGAGTCTTTATTTGGTTTTGATATCAGGGTTATACTGGCTTCATAGAATGTATTTGGGAGTGTTCTTTCCATTTCAATTTCACAGAAAAATTTGAGAAGGACTGGTGTTAGTTCTTCTGTAAAGATCTGATATAATGCAGCTGAGAATCCATCTGGTCTTGGGCTTTTCTTTTTTGGAGGACTTTCAATTGCTGTTTTTCAATTTTATTACTTGATATTGGTCTC
The DNA here is from genome assembly GCA_020662805.1 of Glaucomys volans. Classification (NCBI taxonomy): domain Eukaryota; kingdom Metazoa; phylum Chordata; class Mammalia; order Rodentia; family Sciuridae; genus Glaucomys; species Glaucomys volans. Next base: position 475,087 of record JAJEJO010000362.1, read on the forward strand.
TTTATTTATTTATTTTTTAATATCTTCCTGATTCAATTTAGGCAGGTCATATATGTCTCGAAATTTGTCAGGGTCATGTATTTTTCCAGTTTATTGGAGTATAAATTTTCAAAATAAATTCTGATAATCTTATGGATTTCAGAGGGTCTGTGGTAGCATCTCCTTTTTCTTCTCTAATTTTGGTTATTTGGGTTTTCTCTTGATTTCTTTTGGTTAGTTTGGTTAAGGGCTTACCAATCTTATTTATCTTTTAGAAGAACCAACTCTTTGCTGCATTGATCCTGTGTATTTTTTGTTTTCTATTTTATTAATTTTGGATCTGATTTTAATTATTTCCTGTCTTCTACTGATTTTGGATTAGTTTGTTCTTTTTCTAAGGCCTTGAGGTGGAGCATAAGCTTATTTATTTGGGATCTCTCTATTTTTTAATGCAGGCAGTACTATAAGTCAGTGCTATAAATTTTCCTCTTAGAATTACTTTCATACTGTCCCAGAAATTTTGATATGTTGTATCTCTGTTCTCATTCATTTCTAAGAATTTTTTATTTCTATTCTGATTTCTTCTTTGATCTATTCTTCATTTAAAAGAGTGTTTTTCAATCTCCGCGTGTTTATGTTGTTTCTATTGTTTTTCTTGCTGTTAGCTTCTGGTTTTATTCATTATTATCTAACAGGTTGCACAGGATTTTATCAGTTATTTTGTGTTTACTAACATACAATATGGTCTATTTTGGAAAGCGTTCCATGAGCTACTGAGAAGAAAGTAAATTTAGTTGTTTGGGGTGAAATATTCTGTAGACGTCTATTAGATCCATTTGATTTATATTAATATTTAGATCACAAATATCTTCCTTGATTTTGATTGAATGACCTGTCTATTGGTGATAAGGGTATGTTGAAATCCCTTAGTATTTTTGTATTGAGTTCTCTCTGGGATTTAACATAAAGAGGTATTTTTTTATGTAATTAGGTATATTGATATTTGGGATATATTTATTTACTATTGGCATATTTTCTTGTTGGATAGCTCCCTTTACCAATCCATAGTGGCCTTCTTTGTTTCATCTGATTAATTTTTGCTCAAAATCTGCTCTTTCAATTGTGAGAATAACTGTACCTGCTTGTTTTCAGATTCCATTTGCATGGAATATTTTTCCTATCGTTTTACTTTCAGCCTATGGTATCTTTGCCCATGAGATGAGTCTCTTGCAAACTGCATACAGTAGGATCTTGTTTTTTGATCCATTCTGTGTGCTTTAATTGGGGAGTTAAGACTCATTCACATTCAATGTTATTATATGTATGTGTTTTTCTTTTACTAACATTTTTGTTTGTTTGCTTTATTTAGTTGTCTTAATTTTCCGTTAGTTGACTGCTCTTCTAGTGATCTTAATCTCTGGGAACTTTGGGTTTGCTTTTGGGTTCCTCCATTTGCAGTATGTCTTTGAGTATTCTTTGTAGAACTGGCTTAGTGGTCATGAATTCTTTTATCCATTTGATGGGAAGTTTTTATTTCTTCATTGATTTTGAAATATAGCTTTTCTGGATATAGCAATATTGACTGACAGTTGATTTAGAGTTTGGAATATCATCTTATTACTGACCCTCCTTGATTTGGGGGTCTGATTTGAGAAGTCTGAGGTGAGCCTATTGGTTTGCCTCCAAATGAGACCTGACAGTTCACAGCATTCTTGTCTCAGTACCAGAGGGATATGAGCTGTCACAGAGGAAGCCAGAGAAGTTCTAGAGGGAAATTTGGGTGGCCTAGGGAAGTGTCCAGTGTCTGGTACTGGGAAAAGCTGACCTGGGTGGATGCCTGAGGATGGTGCAAAATATCTGGTTCCCAGGAATTGACTGGGGATGGGGCAGATCCTGAAAATGAGGGGAGCCATTGTCTGTGCTTTGAAAATTACAGTGGTAGGGAAGGTGATTTATGCGTACATCTGTGAATCCCCAAGTTCTATAATCTGCCTCTTGTCCCCGTGTCTGGTGGGAGGGAAGGAAAAGCCATAGTGTGGACCATCCATTCTTACAGAGTCCAGTGTGGATGATCAGAGAGAAACTGCAATCAGCAGGTGAGGGCAGGTGAACAGCCAATACTCATGATCCCCTTCCCCTTCAGGCAGAAGAGGAGCGAGATGATATGGAGAGGGTAAAGCTGGACAACAAAAGGATCCTCTTTAACCTCCTGCCAGCCCATGTTGCACAGCACTTCCTCATGTCCAATCCCCGGAATATGGTGAGCACCTTGCTACATGGGTACCACATCCTGATCAGTGACTCCTGCTGAAATTGGCTGGGATCATTTGGGGTGGCAGGGATCCTGGTGTACAGGTAGAGATCTGGTTTGGACCCACCCTCTCTTTATTCTTCTCTGTTTTAACTGGAAGCCTCCCTGGCTGCAGGGCTCAGTGACTTAGCAGGCTCAGCTTCTTGATGGGCCACTTTGCCTGTGCCTGAGGGCAGAACTGGTGCTGGGCCACCAGGAAGCTCCTGGGGCCCCAGTTGACAGGTGTGTTTGATTCAGTTTTCTTCTCCTCTTTGATCGTGGAAAAGAATGCAATATTATATCCAAGGAAAGGAAAATGGGTTTCAGTAAAACACAGATGTGGTTTCTCAAGACCTGAAAATTTCAACTGGGGTTTCCCTTATAGCTAAATTTTAGCCAATCTATACCTTAAAAAATAGAGCATTCCTGGTCATGGAGTGATTTGCTTTGTTATATATGCTTGAAACATCTGGAGATTCCTTTTCCCTTCCCTTTGCTCAGAGTATTGGGGTTATTCAACCATACCTGCTGTAGCAATGAGTTGGAACATTAATATAGTAGAAACCAGGTGGTTTAAAAGGCCACATTAAAAAACAAAAGGATGTTCATTGGTCTTTTAAAGTCCTAAAGGCAGAAATGAAACCCCAAGGTTCAGCTTCAATCTGCTTTGGCCTGAAATAGCTCCAGGTGCTAATCATTCATCTGACTGAGTTTTGCAGCCATGCAGTGCAAGGCTTTCCTAAAATTCTTTTTTCCTATGGCCTTCTCACCTTCCTGGCCTCCAGGAGAAAGTGGCACAGAGGTGTCTTCCCTCAGGTATGAGTTACATGACCTGAAACCTCTGGAACCCATCCCCTTGTCTGTAAAACAGGCTGGGTCCGTGCAGCCTGGAATATCCCTAGCCCAAGTGCTGCTCTGTCTACCCCTGCCTGGCAGGTTGACCCCTCTGCTCTTGCAGGACCTCTACTACCAGTCCTACTCCCAGGTGGGCGTCATGTTTGCCTCCATCCCCAACTTCAATGACTTCTACATCGAGCTGGATGGCAACAACATGGGGGTGGAGTGTCTGCGACTCCTCAATGAGATTATCGCTGACTTTGATGAGGTGAGGTTGTGGTGCACTGTCTACTTACATCCTGCTGATTGACTGTCCTTCCACCTAATCAGATTCTGCATGCTCTCTGTAAATGTGTAGGGAGTAAGCACACACATCTCCTTTAGGGTCCAGGTCAGCTGTGACAATTAAGAAAGGAGGTGCTTACCTAGGATGAGAGACAAGGGCCACTGAGTTGTCAAGGGCTTGACATCTACAGTGACTGGGGCTGTGCAGCTTCCACTGCAGAAGGGTAGGCAGTGGGGTACCTGCAGGCCCTTCTCCAGTCAGATACTGGGTCTGCCTGCTGCCCATATCACCATTCTCTTTGGTGACTGTGAACTCAGCTTCAGGGGCAGGGACGTGTCTTGACGGTTCCTCCTTGTTGCCTTTTTCAAATGCAGTCCTGGAGCCTATCTGGCCCCCAAAGGAAAGAGGTTAGGTTGCTCTGCAGAATATGTTGGTCAGCTCCAGAGTTGCTCCCAATGGCTGATGACATCAATGATGTCTCTCAAATGTGTAATGTTTAACTGTTTTGTGTTTTTGACAAAGCTCATGGACAAAGACTTTTACAAGGATCTAGAGAAGATCAAGACCATTGGGAGCACTTACATGGCTGCAGTGGGGCTGGCGCCCACAGCAGGAACCAGGGTAAGTAGTATCCAGGGCTACCTGTTATGCCTGGGCCTGGGTCCACCCCTGATCCAGAGGACTCTGGGAGGCTGGGCTGGTCCCCACACTGGGATTGGTTTTCCCCTTCATTGGATTAGGAAAGTGGATCCCAGCTTATATCATCAGTTGCTAACCACACCAGACATGATCTCTTAGGAAACATCAACACAGAAAGCTGATTAGAAGGGCTTCCTCTAGCCTTGACCCTCCCCTGATCCCTGTGTGTTTTTCTTTTCTCCCTTCTAGCACTACTCCACTGAGTATTCTTCTTCCTCAAAGCAGAACTGTGAATATAAAAGTAAATATATTGAATAGATCTATAGCTATTGAAGAAATTGATTCAGTAATTAATATCTTCCAAAATAGAAAGCAACAGGCCCAGATGCATTCATTGTATCATTCAGTTTTTTTCCATGAAGAATCTTATGTATGTATATAAGTATGTGGTGCTGGGGATTGAACCCAGGGCTAAACACATGCTAGGCAACTTCTCTACTGCTGAGATACACTCCCAGCCCCCAGATGCATTAATTGGCAAATTCTACCAAAACATTCCAGGAAAAAATGATCTCCAATCTCTACCAGAAGGCAGAAACAGAATATTTCCTATCTTATTCTATGACACCAGCATCACCCTAATCAGAAAATCAGATAAAAATACACAAAAAGGAAAAGCTATATGCTAGTATTTGTCATGACTGTGCATAAGTCTTAGATATACATTAGAAAGTTAAACTCAATAATGAATAAAAACAATTATAAACCCAGTTAGATTCATTCCAGATATACAAGGCAGATTCAGCATTACAAAGTGACTTGATGAGCTTCATCACATTAATGGGATAAAGAAGAAAAAAAAGATTTGATCATATTAATCTAGGCAGAAGACTCATTTCACTATGTCCAATGATCATTTCCAATAAAAACTAGGCAAACTAGGAATAGAAACAAATATCTTAAAAAAAAAAAAAAAAAAGGCCTACAGCTTAACACTAAATTAGAAAATTTCCCCTAAGATCAGGAACACAGTAAGAATTTCCTCTCTCCCTACTCCTGGAAGTCTTAGCTGAAGAATAAGATAATAAAAAAAATGAAAGGCATACAGATTGGGAAGAAAGCAAATTGTCTCTGTTTGCAGGTAGCATGATTGTCTGATGTAGTAAATCTGAAAGAATCAACAATAAGAAAATTTTTACTGTAGCAAGGTTGCAGAATATTTAATATATAAAATGGAATGACTTTCCCATATATCAGCAGTGAACGATTGAAATTGGAAATTACAAACACAATACTATTTACATTAGCACCAAAAAATGCTAGGTATAAATCTAACAAGATATATATAAGATTTATATGAAGAAAGCTACAAAGCTCTGATGAAAGAATTCAAGAAAGATCTAAATAAATGGAAAGATATTCCATGTTTCTGCATATGAAGAATTAATATTATCAAGATGTCAGTTCTTTCTGAGTTTGATCTATAGATTTAATACAATCCTAATCAAATTCCTACCAGTATTTTTTATGATATTCACAAACCAATACCCAGTTTATAATTAAAGCCAAATGGTCCAGCATAGACAACAGCATTAAAGAGGAAGAATAAAACTGAGGACTAACAATATCCAGCTTCAAGACTAAATATAAAGCTACAGTAATCAAGAGAGTCTGATATCAGGGAAAGAACAGAGAAATTGATCAATAGGATAGAGTAAAGAGCCCAGAAATAGACCGAAATATCATCAGATGATCTGTGAGAAATGAAGAAGGGCAAATACAATAGAGAAATCATTGTCCTTTCAACAAATGATGCTAGAACAACTGGATATCCATTAAAAAGAAAGAAGAATCTAAATGTAGACCTTATACCCTTCACAAATATGAACTCAAAATACATAATAAACCAAAATGTAAAATACAAAACTATAAAATGATTTCTAGTTTGGTCATGACTTTTTAGAGACAGCACCAAAAGCATGATCTGTGAAAGAAAAAAAATTGTGTAAGTTGGGGCTTATTAAAATCAAAAACTCTTACTCCATGAAAGATATTAAGAAAATAAAAAGTCAAGCCACAGGCTTAGAGAAAATCTTTGCAAACTACCTGATAAAGGGCTTATATCTAAAATATGCAAAGACCTCTTAAAATCCAACAATAGGAGGAAAACAACCTTGTTAAAAAGTGAGCAAACAATCTGAACAGGCACTTTACCAAAGAAGAGCCACTGTAGGCCTATGAAGATATGCTCATCATCATGTATCATTAGGAAGTTGCAAATTGACACAGCAGTGAAATGACACCAAAACTATTCAAATAGCTGAAATCCATAGCACTGATAAGACCAAATGCTGGTGAGGATGTGAAGCAACGGGAACTCACATACATTGTTAGTGGGAATGTAGAGTGGTACAGCCATGGTGAAGACAATTTGGCAGGATCTTATTACCAAGCTGAATGTAGTGTTATCCATGCCGTCCAAACAATTGCAATCATTGATATTTACCAAAATGAGATGCAAACTATGTCCACACATGGGCATTGATTACAGCTTTATTATCACTGAAACCTGGGAGCCCTTCAATTAGTGAATGGGTGAACAAATACTGATATATTTAAAAAATTGAATATTATCAAATGATAAGAAGAAATGAGTTCTCAAGTCATAAAGAGACATGAGGAAACCTTAAATACAAATTACTGCATAAAGGAAGTCAGTCTGAAAAGACTACCTACTGTATGAGTTCCAACCAAATGAAGTTCTGGAAAAGGCAAAACTATGGAGACTGTAAAAAGATAAGTGGCTGCTGAGGTTTAGGGGAAAGGAAAGGAGAAATGACTAGGCACAGAGGATTTTTAGGGCAGTGAAACTATTCTGTGTGACACTATGGTGGTAGATGTGTGTCACTATGCACTATGCATTTGTCAAAACCCATAGAATACCCAAGGCTGAGAGTAAGCCCTAATGTTAACTGTGACCTTTGGGTGATGATTATGTCAGTATTGGCTCTTCACTTGTAACAAGTATACAGAGGAATGCATGATTTAAGCAATAGTGGAAAGTCTATGTGAAAGAGGGTAGGAATATGAGAACTCTATAATCTACTCAGTTTATTTATAAACCTAAAACTACTGAAAACTACTCTGCTGATTATTTTTCAAAGCATTAGTTCCCTGATGTTGAGGGCTAATAAATTTTTCTTTAAAAAATAAAAATTAGAAACCTTACAACTGTCACAACTGTCACTCTTTCTTTCATGAAAAGACTCTCTCACACACACACACATACACACAAACACACACACAATCCCAACAGAAGAATGTTGTGCTGCTCCCTGGCATAGGTTCTCTGTCCTTGCTTTGCTCATTTGCAATGGGTGGTGACTGCATTATCTGAACAGGAGCTTGAGCAAGAGGTCCCCTAATCCCAGAGGTTACCAACCTGCAGAGGGGCATGACCAGGTTTGTGTGACCTTAGGAGAGTCCTGTCTCTGTCCCTTGGGAGCCAGTGTGGACAGTACCCTGCCTCACTCTCCAACACATAAGAAGAACTGATAAACATGACCCTAGCCAGATACCAGGAGTAGCTACAGTTTCTAGGGCTGCTGTGTTTTATTATAGAAACCAAATCCCAGACCCAGGACTGGTACAGCTAGTCCGTGTCCTACTACCCTGCCACCTTCCAAACATAATGTTACCATCTGTTCATGCCTAGGCTAAGAAATCCATCTCCTCCCACCTCAGCACACTGGCTGACTTCGCTATTGAGATGTTTGACGTCTTGGATGAAATCAACTACCAGTCGTACAACGACTTTGTCCTCCGAGTTGGTAGGTGGCTGTAGACCTATCCCATCTCTAGTGTAGAACACCTTTCCTAACTCTGTCTGGGAGAGGGCTGCAGGAGGTCTTGTAGGAGGGAGGGTGGCTCCCAGGAACACTTGGGGGATCTGGGGACAGCCTAGCCTCTGAAAGCAGCTTGTGGAAGTATGGATGCTTCAGAAAGGGAATTAGGACAAAAGTTTCTGTGTCAGCTCATGAGATATGGTATAAATCTAAGTTGTTGCAGAGTTGTTCAGAGGTACCTCTGTGTACACACTCAGATGGGGAAAAGTCTGCTTTCAGTTCACTGGCACTAGCAACAGGGGCTGAGGCATGTGGGTCCTCTTACAAAAAGACCTTGGCTAGACCCCATCTGTGGGACCCAGGCAGCTCCTTCACTGGCCTGTGAAGTGAGGAAAGAAAGCTAGATGTCCAAGTTCCTTTTTAGCTTTTACAAAACTATGGTTTTGATGTGTGTGGGGTTATTAATTCCAAATTCACCTTTTTCTGAGATGTAGATAGTTTATCAGAAAACTTCCTGCTAGTCCAGAATCCATAAAACCAAATATTTATGGCTACCTCCTTTCTCTTCCAAATGCTTGCCTTCCTTCCTTCCAGAAGATGCAGAGATGCAGTTAAACTCGAGGTTTATGGTTGTCTTACAATTCAAGTATCTAGTGGCCTTTGAAACAAACTTAGGTTGTACTTGTGTGTAAGGGAGGCAGGAGGTGATGTACTTCATAGTCATGGAGTCCCAATGTCCTTAGAAGCCAAATTCTGTTTTAGCATGGTGTCCAGCCTAAGGGTAGGACACCAGGCCTTATCCCCAGCATTAAGGCCTCCTCCTGAGCCTTGAGCTCCAGCCAGCAAATGTACTGGTGTAACCAAAGCCAGATTTGGTGGTGAGTTGGAGAGATTCTGTTCCTTCATTTCCCACAAAGAAAGACATGCAGTGGTCAACAGCCCTTGCAGCCCTAGCAGGCTGACCCTGACCCAGTCTCTTCCACCTGGGCTGAGGTGTCCAGGGTTGACAGAGGGGGCTGAGTTCCACCAGCCATATAAGTGGCTGTTTGGGAGTTCCTCTCAGGATTTTGCATGTGCCTCCCAGGCCAGCCCCCAGTGACCAGGATTTCAGAGAAAGTTACTAGGCCAAGCTCAGAAAAATCAGTTCACAAGCACAGAAAGAGAAGATAGGATATGTTCATATCAGACAGACTTGGTCTCAGGGGACAGTGCCAGTGGGCTGTGATGAATCCCCTGGATTTCCCTGCCTGAGGCTAGGCCAGAGTGGCACAAGAAGTTTTGTGCCCCATTTACAGAGAAGGAAACCCAGGCCCAGAGGAGGTAAGCACTTTGCCAGAGGTCTCACAAGGGCAATTCAGACTCAGGTGCACCGAGGTCTTGTGATGCTGTCCAAAAGTGCAGGTGCACAGAGGCCAAGTAGACCCCATGCTGCAGAAAGAGAGAGGCCCCCATATCCTCCCCTCAGAGCATCCAAATTATCAGTTCTATGACCCATGCCTTGAAGTAGTTGCAGCATTGCATCCTGAGAAAAGCTCAGGAGCTACTTTTTATTTTTTATTTTTTGGAAGAGGATGTACTTGAGGGCACACTATGGTCATAGAAACTGTAGTCAGACTTCTTGGTGGCTCTGGAGTGGGACTCCACACAAGGGCCAGGATTGCAGGTCCTGAGCTTTTCCTTGGGATTAGGAATCATTTCTGATAGTCAGTGCTGTTGCAAATAGCAATGGAGGGTGCCATGAAGGGATTGCCGACTGGCCATCTGGGAACCCTGGACAGGAGGGACTTGCTGCTGCCCCTCTCTGAGTCTGGGGGAATTCTGCTTTAGGACACAGTAAGACCTAGAAAGGAGCAGCCTTTTCTTCACTGAGGACATAATCAAGCACACTGGGTGGTCTTAGCAGGTGAGTCTTGCTTTTCCAGCTGACCATAGGACATACCTTTGGCTGTTTTCTAGGTATTAATGTTGGCCCTGTGGTGGCTGGGGTGATTGGTGCCCGCAGGCCCCAGTATGACATCTGGGGAAACACAGTCAATGTGGCCAGTCGGATGGACAGCACCGGAGTCCAGGGCAGGATCCAGGTAAGTTCATCCACAAATCCCCAAGATGCAGTGCCCAAACAGGCGTGGGGGGCTGAGGGTGAATTGGGGTCTGTGGCCAGTAAGTGGTACTGCACAGCTCAGTGTCTGGAGGGCACAGTTCAGCCTGGCAGTTTGATTTTGCTGTTTGTTTGTGCTCCTCGAGGGTGGCTTTTGAATGAGCAGATGCAGAGTTGGGGATCACAGTGCATCATGGGGTCAGGGCCATGCACTAATCCTGACAGCCTAACTGCTCAGTTTCCTCTCTTGGCCCAGGACCAGGGCCCTGCCTGGCTACCATAGGAGGGAAGGGTTTTCCCTGTGTTTGAAGTTCAGGGTGCATGCCACCATATCTGAGGAACTTCTAGACTACTCTGAAGGGGTTGTGACACCTTCTAAAGACAACTGAAAGGATTAAAAGGCAATAGCCTCTGGTTTTCCTTAGTGGTGGGGGTGGTCTCGCCTTTAGGATTCCCCTTGGATTAACATGAATCCTGGCCTTGATGCCTACTTGGACAAGGCCCTGTGGGTCAACCCTCCTGCCACCCCACCTGGGAACTGCAGACCTTTAGGCCTCCATCCACCTGGTACATGATTATTCTGTTCACTGTGAGTATAGGGCAGTGAACAGAAAGCACTTTGGCATAACTGGTTCCCTCCTGCTGTGGCTAAGCCATGGCCATGGGCAGTGGGCTATGCAGAGGGTTGTCTGACTCAATTCAGTGATAGCTGGGTATTGGTCCTTTAACTTAGCACAAAGCCTCATTAGGTCATTCTGCAGATGACTTTGAGATGAGCACTGGCTCTATAAATAAGACCCCAAGTTTCAACATCCAGGGCAGCAGCCAGCACAGCCTCATTCAGCTGAGGAGGCCAGCAGGCAGGGCTCAGATGTCACTCTGTTGAGCATTTATTGAGCATCATCTCAAGGTCAGGTGCTTTGGTTGGTCATTGGGTTCAACAGTTTAAAAAATAGGCCAGCCAGGCACAATGGCACATGTCTATAATCCATAGACTTGGGAGGCTGAAGCAGGAGGATCACAAGTTTGAGGCCAGCTTCAACAACTTAATGAGGGCCTAAGCAATTTAGTGAGATGCTATTTCAAAATAAAAAGGACTGTGGGTGTAGTGATGTAGTTCAGTAGTAAAGTGCCCCTGTACTTTCCAGGGTTCAGTTCCCTGTATACTGCTCCCCCGCAAAAAATAAAAAATAAAATAAAATAAACCATGAAAGCAAATAGGTAAGCCAAAATCTTTGTGGAACTTCCTCTCCTGAGTGGGATCCCTGGAACATCTATGTACTTCTGCACTGCACTTTTTCTTATTTTGCTAAGATTTATTTATTATTATAAAATGTACTGTGCACAGTTGCGTGGCATTAAATGCACTCCCATGGTTGTGCAGCCTTCACTGCCATTCCTCTTTCGAATGTACTCAGTACTTTGTTACCATGACCTCCTGCTTGTATTCTTCTACAGTCTTCCTAAATCTGGTCTTTCCCCAATGGGGGATTTCAAGGCAGCCCTGCCCTGTCTTCAGGCAGGCCACTGCCCCATGTCAGTGTTGCTGATTCTGTTTCTAAAATCACATCTGAGCTTAGCCCCACCTCCCCTTGCCCTGGATGCAGCTGTCCACCCATGGCCTTCCCTCTGCACAGTCCTTCCTGATACACAGGGCCCCTGTCCTCCCTCTCCTGCCCAGACATCCTAGTACCTAATGCCAGGGGCCCCTCCCCAGCTCTGCCAGGAGTTGAGAATGTGGCTTGTGACAGATTTCATTGTTTTAACTAAAAAGATGGTGGTGGCCATGGAGAGAGAGAGCTGGCTCCAAGACAAAGTAGAGATCCTGTCCTGTGCTGATTACAGGACTGCATTGAGGAGAAAGTACTTCTTATTTTTTATCTTCTTTTTGACTTTATGAAGCAGGAATTCTCAAGGCTAGAATACTGATTAGAAACCTGAGACAAAGGGGAGTTAAGAGATGACCCTGTTTTCTCCTGGCAATTTGCCACTGCCCTCTATACGCTGGTGACCCCTACCCCAGGAACTCTGGAGGCAGCTGCACCCCAACCCTGCAACTGAAGGCACCACTCCCAGAGGCAGGGTTGGAAGCTGCAGATAGCACTCTGCTGAGGAGCTGGGAGCCCTGGGCCCAGCTCCTGTTCTCCATTCCTCATGCTGTAGCTGCTGAGGAGCTTCCACCAGGTTTAGGCAGTCAGGGTGGGCAATGAGAGATCCAGGATGGAATGGTGCATGTGGGGATCCTATCCCCCAGAGGACTCCCCCTCATTGCTTATGACTGACAGTAACCTGGCTTCTCCCCATGACAGGTGACTGAGGAGGTGCACCGGCTTCTGAGGAGGTGTGCCTACCACTTCGTGTGCCGAGGCAAAGTCAGCGTCAAAGGCAAGGGAGAGATGCTGACATATTTCCTAGAAGGCAGAACTGATGGAAATGGCTCCCACAACAGGTCTCTTCACTTGGAGCGAAAGATGTGTTCTTATGGGAGAGCTGGAGGCCAGGCCAGACGGCCCCCACTGTGTCCCGCAGCAGGCCCACCAGTCAGGGCTGGGCTGCCCCCAGTTCCCACAGGCCAGTACCTGCCACCTACAGCAGCGGGGAAGGAAGCTTAGCAGAACCCATGTTGGCCTCTGGAGGTGCATGCAGGGCAAGAATGCTCCAGGGTGACACAGGCCACTGTGGCTCCAGTCAGGACCATCCAGGTGAGCAGAACAGGAAGACAGTGGCCGAGATGGAGAAAGAGCATTTTCTAGGTGTGACCTGAGAGTCAATAGGAGATGTGCCTAAGCCACCCACTTTGGAGCATAGGGAGCCCTACCTCTTCCTAGTGGAGCTACCCAGGTCTGGCCACTGTCACCATTGATGTTGCGACCTTCAGAATATCTGCAAGGAACACAAGAATCACGGAGGTCTGGCTGGCAGAATGACAGAGGAATCCATCAGCAGTGAGCCCTGAGTTGGTACCACAGCAATCTGGCTGTGATGGGTCCTGACATGTGGACAGCCTCCACCCTGGGCAGCAGCTCCAAGAAATGTACTGGGAAGTCAACCCCATGGGGCAGGGCCATGAGTGCTGAGCTCTTCACACTATGGACACAGCACAGAGCTGGTCAGGTCTTGAACAGGACAGTCTGAGAAGAATCGAGAAGCTGCCTCTCATTGCATGGAGAGTGGAGGCTGCTGGCTTTTTTCATGAGCAGGATTTTGCCAGAAGCCAGAGGCAGACCTTCTGGAACCATCAGGGGGCCCCAGCCCCGCTCTGTCATTGGCCAGCACCAGCTGCTTGTTCCGCCTGTGCATTCTCCCCCTGCCCCATCTGCCAGCTCTGACTCCTGTGTCAGCTGGGTGGTCCTCTTACGGCATCACTGCTAGGTATTCAAAGGAGAAGAGGGGTGAGCATCACATCTTGCCTGTTTCCCTGGTGTCTTGGATCCTGTACATTACAAAAATCAAGGCTCCGTTTGTGTTGAAAGTGAGCGACCATCACACCACAAGCCTTGATGGAAGACAGTTTCTCTGACAGAGTCAGCCCTCCTGGAGCTGATGGGTGGTGGTAGGGTTAGCAGAGTTTGTGGTCCTGAGTCCAGGTGCCCCTGCTTCAGTGTGCAAGCAGAACAGCTGAAATGGTCCTGCTGACATCTGGAATGTCCCACCTGTGCTTAATGGCTGCGATGAATATGAAGACGAAAAGGTCTAGGAGAACCATTAGGTAGATAGAAATGGACTTGCTAGAAATAACTGGAGGAGCTGTTCCTACAGACCTCTGAAGTGAAGGAGGCAGCTAGAAATAGGATGGTGGGGGAAGAGAAAAAGCTCTAGGCCAGTGCCTTGGTTGGTGAACGTCCAGAGACCTGTAACTTCAAAAGATGGAAGAAAGGTTTGTGTGGAACAGGTGGCTGAATCCTGTCCTGCTCAGACTGTGGGGGTCCCTCTCTGCACTGCTCCCCAAGGACTCTCCCCACTTCCTAGGGAGCTCAACTTTTCAGAATAGGAGCAGAAAAAAGCCCAGATTTCCTTCCCTGAGGTGCAGACCTGTGTATGGCTAGGGTTGTATGGAGTCTTGTCAGGATGGGAGGATGGCGTCCTTTAGTGCAGTCCTGGCTTGGTTGTGTGGTTGCGTGGTTGTGTAGGGGCAGCAGGGGCCTTGGCCATATCGAGCTTTATAGGCCAGCTGGTGTGATGATGTTTGGGGCAAGCTGACTACCTATCCCAACAGGACTCAGCTGAGGCAGGACTTGGGCCAGAGGTGGGCAGAATAGATAGCTTTAGGCAGGGGACAGAGAGGTGGGACTGTATGCAGGGTCCCTGTGTACCTGGGGCTCTGAACTAGGGGTGATCAGTTAGAGCTGTGAGGACTGTCCAGTCATGGCTCTGTGATGGTGCAGGGGACAGGCAGGTAGCCTCTAGTTTCTCCTGCAGGGAACTCTGAGCAGGCCTGCCCTGTGTTGCTGTCTTCCTGGCATCTTCCCCTGGGGCAGCAGTGGCAGGTGAAGAGCTCACAGGCTAGGGCCACACTGATCCCCAGGGCCCACCACAGACATTGGGGGTGGAGAATATGCAATTTGTTCTTATGTGGTCATTTCTGATTCGTGTGGGCCTAGTGTTTTGGTGTCACTGTATGCAGGTGGAGGCTGCTCCCATGAGGCAGAGGGCAGGAGGAGTTACTTTCAGGGGCCTCTCCTTGTCATCAAAGATCATGTTTATAGGAACATGCTTTGAGGGCTACTTTGAGGGCTCCTAAGAACAGGCAGCGTCCACCTGAGCCAGGGCAGGGTTGAGTACCTGTAGGGTGCCCTGCCACCACTCCTCATGCGCCCCACCTCCTGTCTGCTCCCATGTTTTCCTATCTTTGGGCCGAAAGGGTCATCCTTATCATCTCATCTTCCCCTAGGATTTTCTCATCTCTCCTAACTAGATTTGAGGCAGTCAGTTCAGACAGGAGTGCACAAAGCTAGTGAATACATTGCTGGGCAATAGTGAGACTGACCTTGGGCTCTGCAGGCTGTGGGGCTTCTTCCCTCCTCCCATCATGGCTGTGGTGCTGTCCCCAGACCCACAGGCCCACATAGCTTGGTCCTGGTTTCTGTCTCCCCCACATGTCTCTGGCCTTCCAGTGCTACTGACCACTGAGGCCACCTAGGTTGGGAACAGAGGAGTGGCTTTCAAAGATGCCCACACCCTGACTGGTGCTGGGCCTTAAGGATGTGTTCTCTTACATTGCCAAAGGGACTTTGCAGATGGAATCAAGGTTAGGAGCCTGAGAATTAGAAAGGGTCCTAGACCTCTGTGGGGGCTGGCTACAGCCCAGGGTCCTGCAGACATGGATGAGGGGGCAGGAGGACCAGGGTGTGACCATGACTGAGTGCTCATTGCTGGTTTAAACATGAGGTACCACAAGACAACACTGGTGATTGAAAATGAGGACAACCCCAGCCAACAAAGAGGCAGGCATGTTGTTCTCACAACTACAGGAGATGAACTTGTCAACAGCCTGAATGAGCAGGATACAGATTCACCCTGAACCATCAGCAGGATCCCAGCCTGGGGACACCTGGACTTCATCTGTGTGACTCTGAGTGGAGTCAACCAGCCACACACACCTTGTCCTAACTGAGGGCTTCATGGTTACAAATATGTGCGCAAAGCCATGAAATCTGATGGGTATGTGTGCAAAGCCCTCGAGGTATCGTTGGATAAGAGGAAGCCACTACAGGGGACAATGCTACCTTCTCTGGGCACAGGACTGTTCTGAAGTGGACCATGTGGCAGCCTTGGCGAAGTCTCTACTTCAGGGGCAGACATCTCCATCATCAGCAATTCCAAACCCTGTCTACTTCCTGTGAGGTCAGGAACACATTTAGCCATAATGTTCCTTGGGGTTTGGTAACACTCAACTTCCTTTTTATTTGTGATAAAACTGTATTATATTGCCTTATTTATTTTTAATCTTGTACAATATTCATGTACAAATGTTAGAGCCATTCGGGTAGGATTCTTCTCTAAATTATTTATTTTAAGATGCTCTGTAAATAGTGCACCAATTACAGGTGCTGCCTGTTCACTTGTACCAAAAATGAGGAAAAGCCCGGCACCCACATCAACCCCTGCACGGTGATGCCGTGGCCCTTGGGAAGTGACCCTGCGTGTTCCCTTCTGGACCCTCGCATGCCTCCCGTGCCTGACGCTGTAGAGTAGAACACAGCCCCAGAATGCTTCCAAATGCTTCCACGGGCCATGCCAACCCAGGCAGGTCCACTCCTTACACCCAGCAACCCAGTTGCCAGCCCGTGTTTCTCAGACTCTAAGCCTCCAGGGCTTCCGGACCCCTTCTGTCATAGAAGCAATAATCGTAACTATACTGTAGAGACAAGCCTGATCTGAGCAGATTGATAATTCAGATAAGCCATGCAAACAGGTTTGCTGTGGGCGACTGCCACTCCCAAAGCCCCCACCCCTCTGAGGACCCAGCTCTGGCATCTCAATTCCTAGGATTGAGCTCAGTGCCCTAGGCAGTTGAGCAGATCAAGCCAGCATCTGACCTAAGTCCCCACACTTTTGGTCAGGAGAGGAAGAAGGAGGTCAGGGCACCTGCCCTCATCCAAACTCTGTTCTGATTCTTGAATGTCAATGCTGGTCTCATGTGACTGAGGGTGGTACACTGCATGGTTTATCATAGCACAGCATGGAAGTATAACATTTCAAGGCTTACCTATGGTACACTGTTTTTTTTTTAAAAAAAATGATGGTGTGGAAGGGTGTCCTCCTTGCCTTGCACCATGGCAAGGTAAGAGAAGAGCCCTCAGGGCAGGGTGAGCCCTCTTCCCTGGGTGATTCCAAGTGTGCAGCAGGAAAAGTCAGGGAGCCTTGATTGATATGGAGGATTCAGGCCCCGGGCTTGGCAGGACGCAGCCAACCTTCAGCGACTCTGCATTTTATTTGTATCTCACAGAAAGACTGTGCCATGATTCTTATAGCAACTACGAAAGATTATGTAGATTACTTGCTTAAATGGGCCACTTTAGAAGGAAGTAGTTTGGATGGGTGAAATCAAGGTGTGTGGAGGGCTTCACCTGGGCACTGCACCTGTCCCTTCTCCAGCAGGGTGGTTTCTGGAACTTCCTAAGTCCCAGGTCTTTTGTTCACAACCCATGCAGGGCCTCGTCCAGTAGACGTGTGGTTTGTAAAGCAAGTGTGCACCTGTAACTGTGCATGTTATAGTTACAGGAAAAGAAAGAGCATGCTTACATATATTACACATTTTATAGTACCAGAGAGCGTCCCAGAAGTGCTATTAATACTTTAAGTTCTGAAAATCTGCAGATTTGATGGCTATGTATAAAGTAACCCCCCAGAAACATGGTTTTGAAATGACTTCAATTTTTAAATATATGCACATATACACACACACACACACAGAAAACAACAAACCTTCTTAGAAGTCATTGGATTTCAAAATATTTGGTTCAGTAAAATAAAGAGCAAACTGACTGGGCCATGCTCTGGAAGCCTGGATGTTGCATGGCATAACTTTTTCTCTGGGCCCTGGGACATCCTGCCTCCCTGGCTACAGTATGCTTTGAAAATTCAATTGAGCCAATAGTTCCTTGTTTTCAGTTAGAACTCCAGGTTTGAAAATGGAATGGATGATGGCAGTGGGATCGTTTCTTCGTATGATATCTTGAGGTTTGTGTTTGCATTCATGGCTTTTTAGCTGGGGGTTGGAAGAGCTGCCCAGCATTGGACTTAAGGTAGATTCATGGGCCTGTTGGGGGATGTGGTGGGGCCCAGAGCTCAGCAGGCAGGATTGGGGAGCTGTTTCCAGCTTACCTGGGTGTGGAAAGGTTAATCCGAAGAGCACAGAATGATTCCTGTGCCAGAAGTTGTTTGGGTTTATGAGTTGGTACCTCGAGTGAGACTTCTCCCCGCCTCCCTCGAGTTCGATGTGAAGGCCTGGGAGCCATGTAGTTGCTTCAGTCTTGTGCTGTCTCAGTCCCTCACTGTGCCCATTAAGTCAGCCAGAGTCCATTTACAGCTGACTGAGCCAGAGGCTGGTAAGTTGAAACCAGGAGCTTTCCTGGGTGGCAGCAGGATGATCAGAGGCCTGAGTACCTGCTCCCTGTCCTAGAGGGAAGGTGGGAACAGAACTAAGGAGATTCTGGAAGGTTAGTGTGTGGGGCTCAGCAGAATGAATGATCTCCAAGTTGTGATTTTTCATACGTGGACTTGTACGATTGGGCTATTGGCAGATGAGAGCTGTGAAGGGGCCCTACCTGGAAGCCATAGGCTCTGTGATGTTGGACAGACTGACAGTGAGGCGTAGGTGTGCGGAAGGGAGCCTCTTGGCCATGAAACTGTTCCCTCACACAGGGTCAGGTATTCTGTGAGCACAACCCTGCACGGGGGCAGGAAAGGTATTAGAGCCCTGCAGGGGCCGCCTCACCTTGAGGAACCTAGCGGGGCACTGGAAAGTATCTGGGGATTTCCTGCCTTGTCCTCCTGTATGTGCACACCCTTAGTGAAGGCCAGTAATAGGCCATTGAAGGTCTAGGAAAAGGATGTAAGGAGATTTGTCACCTCCATGGTCTGTTCCATAAACACCACAGATCCAATTTCAAATGCTACATTCTGGGGTTAGATGTCCCTCAGCAACATACCCGTCATATAATGACTCAGATATGTGTATTTTTAAGTTTCCTTGGAAAAATGTATCTGTTCTATTGCATATTTGACCTGTTCACTATCTTAGAAGATATAATGATTCCACTAGAGGCCATGCTTAGTAAGTATGTGCCCTTGTGCACCTGTGTGCATGTATGTTCCGTAACATAAATAAAATAAATATCAATTATTCATTCTTGGGATTAAGATGGATTCATATGAAGAACAAAATTAAAATGGAGTACAGCCAGGTAACTGTCACTTAGAGTCCCCACTTCATTTCCTCAAAAAACACTCATCAGAGGGAGGAGGGCAGAGGCATCCCAGACCCTGAGGGATACCCACATGGTCCCTGAACTTCTGCAAGATGGCACAGGCCTGTAATTCCAGCTGCTTGGGAGGTTCAGGCAGGAGAATTGCAAGTTTAAGGCCAGCCTGGGCAACATAATAAGACCCTATCTCAAAAACAAGAAAAAGTTTCTACAATATCAGCACTAAGGTTCAGATACATTGAGGCACTAAATTGTTTCTCTATCTTTTGGTTGGTTATTTTCTGTTTTGTTTTGGTTTTTTTTTTTTTTTCACACATGGAGGTCTGTGGATCTGTGGAGAGACTTCAGGGTGGGTATACAGCAGGAATTCCCAATGGGGAACCAAGTGGGCGCTGAACCTTGATTACCACCAATAGCCCCCACCTCCCATTACAGAGCTGACTTGGAAGCCAGGTTTTCCTATCAGGATATGTCAGCACCAATCTCTCCAGCAACATACAGGTGACCTTCTCTGGTTGTGACTCACTCTAGCTGGAAAAACAAACATCAGAAAACCAACCATAGTAGTCACCATCTGGCCTGACCCCATGTTCTCCATCTTGACAGGCGTTAGTCATTTTAGATGTATTTTCTTTGGAAATTATGGAGTTTCTTGTGACAGGTCACTAGATTCACTATGTTCTTCACTCAACTATAGGGAAAGGGCAACCATTACTCTCCTGTTTAGTTAAAACAGGTTTCCGGAGGGCCTTTTGGTATGACCACAAATCAATACATTCATTACTAGTTCCCAAATCTGACTTTTCAGTCAGTGGGCAACTTCTACCTGTGGAGGAGATGGAATGATAATATTGCTGTCCATGGAGAATCCAAGGCCCACAGGTTAGGGAGTTGAGTATGCCACACAGTCTTGAGAGGCAGGGTCAGGCCTCAATTCCTGTTCTGTTCCCCATTTCAAGCCCTTGTGTTTTGTGTTACATTTAGGACTTACTGACATTAAAAATTACACTTGATGGAGAACACTATCTTGTCCACACAATTGTGTCCAGCATGGTGGAGGGGACCCTGCTTAGGATGCTCTTCCATGGGCAAGGCTTACTCTGACCCCTGTCCTAGGAGCATGTGTCCAAGTCACATTGGCCCATTGGCCTTGGCTTCTTGTTGCTCAGTTAGAGCCTGCAATTCCTCTTGGCTAAGCCATATTCCTTTTTTAACATTACTGATCCCCAGGAAGGGAATAAATTGCTAGGTGTTGGAGGAAAAAAACAAAACAAAACAAAAAACCTTCCAACTTTGTCACATTGTACTTTAACTTCTAAAACTCTTTTGGAACACAACCCATCATTGGGTCTAAAATGATAGTCTCCTTAAACAGGGAGGACAGCTGGTTTTTCTAGAAGGCCCCTCTGACATCAAATAGGGCATTATAGTTCCTCTTCCCCAAGCACCCCCAAAGTACATGCCATTTCTCCACTTATACCCAGCCTCCAGTTGCTGGTGAGGAGTTTCATGAGCACTGGGAGGGCTTAGGTTGCCTCTGCCATTTCTGCTCGTCTTCCTCTGCTGTGGAACATTCATTGTTGTTATATGCTATTGGTGCAGTGTAGGAGGTCAAGGCGCCTTCCAGGGATTAGAGGATGTATGAAGAATGATTTCCCCAGGAGCATTCATAAGGCAAGGAAGGGATTGCAATGGATGGTGAGAGGTTTGGCAACCACTCAAGGCAGGGGCCCTGGCCATCTCCTGGGTGTTGGTTCCTACTGGTACCAAGCAGTAAAGACTCAGAGAGGGTTGGTTTCCAAAACTGCTTTCAGCCACTTATTGAGAATTAATGTTTAAACAGAGATGACATCCTTGACCAACTGCAGAGCCTAGATAAATATCTTGCACTTAATAAACTTGTGCAGGGTATCTGTGCAGCTGGCTCAGAGCATCCTGTGGGTGTTCACCTCCTGCAGCAGGTGCAGTGAGAAGTTGGCCCAACAGCAGCCAGAACTTGTTTCTTGCCTCCCACCAGCAATCACCACTCAACCCCGGGCCCCAGGCACATGAAGCACAAGTCTCAGGGGACCATTCCCACATTGTGGGGATCCCAAGGACACCCATGGCACCTCTAGCATACACCGGGATTGTGGACCCAACTGATCACCAGGAGCACACATGCCCGGTGCAGAGGGGCCCTCTGTGTTGCCTTCATCCCTGTTAAAACTGCGTATATGCAAGCCATTTGCACTCTGGAATTGCATGCCGTGAAATTCCTAATTGTGTGGGACTTAGTTTGAATTTGAAATCATGCAGCATGAGCTCAGGCTTGCCCCTGAGTTTTCTGCCTGCTAGGTGCAGAGCACCCCTGTAAGCCAGGGTGAGTCCCTTGGAACCTGAGCTTTGCATAGCTCTAGCACTTAGTATGCACCGTCTCCTTTTAGCCTGAACTCCCCTTTCTACTATCCTTTCATTTATATTGATTGCACTCCAACTTACACAAAAGGAAATGTCATTATTATGACCATCTCAGCAGTAATTTCATTCTGATTTAAGGTAAGTCCAAAGCCCACCTCTGGATTTTCTTACTTGCTGAGAAAAGTCATGTAAGCTCCTATGCCCTGTGTTTGGCTAGAGAGGGTTGCATCCCTCGGTGAGACAGAGTGACACTGGCAAGGGATCCTTTTCTCCCACACAATAAACTCACTGAGGATGCTTCTGTAGATATGAGAACACAATGATTATATTCAGAATCACAATAACTCAATCTCACTGGGTAACTTCTCATGATAGATTTGTATAATCAATACGGGTCTATTTTTATGTCAACTGAACACTGTAGAGCACCTTCCAGTCTTTTTCAAGATTGTTAAATTGAGACAAGTAATTGAATAATTTGTCCTATTTTTATTTTAAAAAAAGTGAATGGACTGAAATGTTAAATGTGAATGTACATTTCTTAATTGCAACTTTTCTACTGAGTGTTTGCACTATACTTTATGGAGTCTTATTTAACAAAAATAAAGGAAAAATTGCTTGACTAAACTGTGATCATTTTAATTGAAAAATAAATGGTTGTTTGAATGTTTTAAGACACTCTTGGCTCTTTTACATACTTTCAAGGGGAAATTTTGTATGCAAAATATTAAGCATTTCATGACACTCTGTTAACCAGCTTTTCAACACTGACCAAAATACCTGGTAAGACAATGTACAGGAGGAAAAGCTTATTTGGGGCTCACAGTTTCAGAGGTCTCAGGCTATGGTTGGCCAACTCCGTTGTTCTAGGCCTGAGATGAGACAGAGTGTCCTGGCAGAAGAATATGGCAGAGGAAAGCTGCTCAGCTCATGAAGTAGGAAGCAGAGAGTACAAGGAGCTAGGGACAAAATATAACATCTGCAAGCATGCTCCCAATGATGTACTTTCTCCATCCATACCCCACCTGCTTAGTTATCATCCAGTCATCAAATTATTAATCCATCAAGTGGATTAACCTACTGATTAGGGTATAGTTCTCATAATCTAATAATTTTACTTTCTGTATTAATATAGGAGCTTTTGGAAGGAAAACGCATCTCCGAACTGTAATAATCCCCTACTTAAACTAAACATTAACTTTTTCTATCAGCCCACTCCAAATTCCACATTGTTCTTATCCGGTATTTATTTTTTGCATCTCACAATTAATGTACTTATTTTATTCTGATAATACTTCAAATTTAATATAGACTCCTCATTTTCTTTTTCACAAACCTTTCTTGAATTTCAGAGTATCTTGCAGGATAATAGAACTGCTTCTATGTTTTTCAGGAATTCTTTTAGGTCAGGAGTCAGTGTAAATTCATTTTACTTCCATCTGTCGAGTATTTTGTCTCCCTTAAAAGATACACTGAGAACACACTTATGAGTGCATAGGTTATTTTCTTTCAAAAGTTTGAAAATATGATTCCCTCCAAGTTTGACTGGAATGGTGAGGGAGTTCTTTCATTGTTGTCTGGAGAAATCTGTCTGTGGAGTTGTTTTTCCTTGAATTTGTGTTAAAGTTCTCCAGAGAAACAAGAAGGGTGTGGGTATGAGAGTGTACTCTTGTGTGTGTTGGTAGGGGACATTGAAACAGACTATTTTATTTTATTTTTTTAATTTTTTCATGGTGCTGGGAATTGAACTCAGGGCCTTGTGCATGCAAGACAAGCACATCCCCAGCCCTGAAACAGACAATTTTAAGGAACTGCTTCACATCATTGTAGGGCTGGCAAGTCTGAATTCTTCAGGGCAGAGTGTGACAGGTTGACATATTTGACTCTATAGGCCAGACTGTATTGTCAATGACTAAACAGACTCCATTCTACTCTGAGACTCCATGTTATGTAGGAAATGCTTCTCCCACAGGAACACCCTGCCTCTGTACCCATCATCAGTTCCTTAGTATGACATGTTTGGCAACACAAAATGGCAATTCTTATATAATGAAAAATTATTCTCTGATTCTTATTTTTCCTAAACAATGTACCATGTCAACAGTGATTGACTAGATGTTAGGAACCATTTTGTACCTAAGTAAGGTCATTTTGACCCACTTCCCCCTTTGCTAATAATTTTAGATCTCATGATGGTAGTTTGCAGTTTTGAATCATAGCAACAGACACTTATGATTGATATACTGACTTATGGTATAAAACCCCCTGCAACCCTCCCTATGGTCAGGGCTGTTCTCCCTATAGCTATTTTTGGGGCATTGTGTGAGACAGTCAGCTGGTGGGCTAATAAAGACTCTCAAATTTGGACTTCTCAGTGGTGATCAGTCTGTTCTTAAAATGTGCCCCAGGGAGGAGCTGAAGGTGCAGCTGGAGTTGGAAGGTCAAGGCCTACTGGAGGCAGAATTCCCTCTTCCTCGGAGAATTTCAGTCATCTAAGACCTTCAACCGAGTGGATGAGGTCCACCTGGTTTGTGAAGGAGCATCTGTTTTACTCAAAGTCTACTGAATACAAATGTCAGTCACATCTAAAAAACTACTTTCACAGCAACATCCACTGAAGTTTGGCCAGGTAACTAGGAACCATGCCCAGCCAAGCTGATAGATGAAATTAACCATCCATGTATACGGCACAGTTTCTTTTTTCTTTTAATTAAAAAGAATGCCTCTTCAGTTCCTAGTAGAGGAACTGAGAAAATAATATGGAAAGAATATCCCAGTAGATTTTTAAACACCAAAGGGCAGATAAAGAATTATCAGAAAAGCCAGGCATGGTGGTGCATGCCTATAATTCCAGCAGCTTGGGAGGCTGAGGCAAGAGGATCTTGAGTTCAAAGCCAGCCTCAGCAACTTAGCAAGGCTTTGAACAACTTAGCGAGAACCTGTCTCGAAAAAGAAAAAAATAAAATTATCAAAGAAAGAAAGAACAACCAAGACAGCCAACCTGGTTCTGAGTTTTATGGAGTTAACGGACATACCAGAAAATTAAGAACTAAAACATAGACCAGCCTTTAAGGGTATAGAATTAAGATAACACACAGAAGATGAGGGCCTTTTGAGACTGTGTGGTCAGCAGAGATACTAAGAAGCCAGAGCCAGATCAAACCAACCCACTGAGGACAATAGTCTGCTCGGTTTTAAAAATAACATTAGGGACTCTCCCAGATGAGGAAGAGCAGATTCTAGGTGGTGAGCGGCAAATGCTTGGGTGCAACAGTAAGATAATTTGCATTTACCACCTTTCCACACAGAGTAAAACATGCCCTGAGGTGGAGCCTTCAGGTGGTACTGAGACACTCACATGAAAAGGTGTAATAATTAAAACCCCACCCCTATGTGTAATGACATCAAGAGAACATGTCCCTGCCTACTCTGGAGATGCCATAAAGCTGTCCAGCTTTGATCCTCTGCTTGACTCAGCCTGGGGTTTCTGTCCACACATGCTGTTTCCCTTGTACTTGAGCATTAAGAATAAAGAGCTTCATTCCTGACCCAGTTGTGCCTTTCTTTGATTCTTCTGATGGAATGTACATCCACCCACCCAGCTGGTGACATAGTCAGAAAACACAAGGACATCAACATAACTGTTACTGAATGACATGCCAATGAAAACGACTATTGAAAGTCAGGTTTCTAAAAGAGATTAGAGTATTAGCAAAGCTACAGTGAGATCCTACTTGCATACTTGCTCACAGGAATTGTCCCTCATGTAGAAGAATTCCACAGGAACCATAAAGTGTTAATATCCTTTATTTATTTATTTATTTATTTATTTACATCAATTGCCTTATTTATTTCGTATTATTTTTCAATAGAGATTCGAAAAATGGTAGTTATGAGTTTCTGCACCATTGCATTCTGTGGATCCAATTCAATCCTTTCTGACAGTTTGTAACCATTCTCAGATTCACTCTGAACATAGTAATCATGTCTTAAAGATTTATTGCTCCATTCTATAGAAAGCTCTTATCACTGATAATATATTCCCACTCTTGAGGAACTTTCTTCTTGACCTTTACAGATTTTTAATTGCATTCTTGTATAATGACCTTCTTTCCCCTTTAGTACCATTCTGCATTGTGTAGTACATTATATATTTTTTTTTCTTTTTTTTAAGGCCGAATGGTCTCTCTGATAAATGAATGATGATGCATAATGCGGGGGGGGAGGGTGGGAAACAATGAAGGTAGGATAGATAGCATAGAGGGAAGGGAGGGGTGGGGGCGGGGTGGGGGGTAAAAATAATAACAGAATGTGTGACAGATACCATTGCCCTGTGTACATGTATGAATGCACAGATGGTGTGACTCTACTTTGTGTACAACCAGTGAAACAATAGCTGTACTCCATTTGTGTTAATATCCTTTAATACTGTAAAACAATCCCTAGGATTCTATCAAAATTAGTAGACATGAATATAGTTTTTGTGGGGTTTTTTTTGGTACAAGTTACCATCACTGTTATTTATAATGGAAAATTGGGACCAGACCGTGGTAAACAGAATTCTGAAGATGCCCCACCCAAGATTCCATGCCCCCTAATTACAGCCTGTGAGAAAATGTCACTGCCGATTGTATGGGTCATGTTATCTGGCACAATGAACCTCTCAGGACCCCTAAAAGCAGAGAACTTTCTCTGACTGTTGACACAAGGAAAAACCAGAGGAATTCAAAGGATGATAAGGTTTTGCCCAGACATTGCTGGTGTGAAGACTGAGGCAGCCATATCCCTAGGAAAGTGAGGGGGTCCATTAGGATCCAAAAGCAGAGCAGCACCCCACTGACAGCCATCAAGGGAATGCAGTCTCAGCCCTACAACCACAAGGAACCAGATCCCGCCAATCCGAATAAGGCTGGAGGTAGGTTCTTGCCCAGGTAAGAAGCTACCTTGATCTCACCTCAAGAGATCCCAGCCAAAGCCCCAGCTGAGCTTCCAGAATCGTGAGATAATAAAGGGATGTTGTTGGTAGTCACTAAATTTATGATCATTTGTTATGAAACCATAGAAAATATACTAATAGAAACTGATGTCAAGTAGAAAACAAACATACAAACTATCTCTCTCTCAGAGAGGCAATTTAAACATACAACACAGGCATGTTGTATGATGGAATGTGGGCAGTGCCCAGTCATCAGTGCTCTGCACCACACTTGAAGAAGGGGATGGGGTGCTCGGGCCTTGTATAAATATGATGCTCAATCTAGGGAAAAGAAGTATGATTTTAATAACGATTAGAGGGAGCAGTTTCTCAGAGTTCAAGCACATTTCAGGTTTAAAGCGAACCTGCAAGTGAAAAGAATGCATTCCTTTCCTTGTATGTTTGATACTTGTATTTTCTGCAAAAATGCATGTCTTTGCATATATCCCAAGAGTTGAGGAAAACATTTTTACACCAAATGATAGTCCAGGTTACATTCATGCTTATCTACAAGTGAGCATTGTTGGTGTTGTCCAAGAACCATTGTTTATTGGCTTATCATTGGATCATTAATTTAGGGATCTTGTTGTTTGTCTAACCTGAGCCAGCAACATTCATTTCCTATGTGCCTCTATCTGGGAATTCCCTGTCTCCTGCTCCAGTTTCTCACAGCCACCTGTCCTAAGGACACAGAAATGTCAGGCC
>JAJEJO010000362.1:503036-520607 GCA_020662805.1 Glaucomys volans
CAACACAGTAAATAATTTTTTTACTCTTATAAGTATCAGAAAAAATTCTAAATTACTGTCCTGATTGTACCTGCTAGTTTGCATCTAATGGCTCTTGTGGGTAATCTCACCACCCCCTTTCTATTCGAATCCTCCAAAGAAATATGGGCATTTCCAGGGAGAACCAATTCTAAACTGGAATCACTTTTGACCCACACCATGGCACAGTGAAACTTTTCATCAGTTTCTCAAACCAAGCATACTAGAACCCACATGCCCTTAGATCTATTACAACCCATTTTCAAATCTAGTCATTTAGAGGTTGTCCTTTTTTATTTCATTATAGTAACAACCTTTTATCTTCATGCCCCAGAAGCCCCAGCCTACCTGCCAACACACCAAGAGTGTGAACAGGAGACAGGATGGATGGGCTGAAAATGTAACCATGCTTTTGTTTTCAGCCAGGAAAAGAAAAAGCAAACATTTTTAGATAAAGTGTGGGATGCAAGCATTTACAAGAATAAAATCTAGCTGTGTATTTAAGTGGCCATAACATGTTCAAAGGAAGAGGTGCTCCTGAGAGGTACTTGGAAATTTGATGCTGGTCTCCTGTTAAACTGAAGCTCCTTGGGTGCCTGCTTCATCTCCTCTTCCTTCTTGTTTGGTATTAGGGTTATATCACTCTTGTGGACATTGATGCTAGGTGGAGGGCACAGCATAAGATCGGGTAGGAAGCTATCCCAGGCATTGGCAAAGGTTAAATTCCCCTATCCCCACCCAGGAAACCAATAAAAACACCCCCTGCAGATTTCCAGAATGCCACCTCCCCATGAGAGTCAGTTTCAGGGCATTTTCCTCGAGAAGCTACTGGGCTCCTACCAGAATCCTCATGTTCAAGCTCCATCTGTGGAGCTGGCATGACGGAGATCAGGTCTGGGGTCTCAGCCCTAGTCAGCCATGCAGCTTTAGCAGCAGGTGGTGGTCTGAGCTCCTAAGTTTCCTGGTCTTTACCTGAATCATCATGAGATCCCAGGGTCTATTTCCTCACCTGGGCCTGTGGGGAAGGGAGGTGGGTGCTCTAAAGGAAGTGACTATGGGCACTTCTCTGTCAGAACCTGCACTGTCTTCCACAAATAGGAAAGGAAAATACATACCTCACCATAGTGCTCAGATGAGAGCACTATGACCACATGTTTGGGGACCTGCTTCCAGCTCTAATCATGGTGTCCCTAAAGATGCAGTGGGAATTGGTTCAATCCTTTCCTGAGAGGACTGAGTCCAAAACCTAGACTCTACCTGCTTTCCAGTTTCTTTTATCCTGGGAGAAGACAAAGAAGCCCCTTTCTATGTCTGTGCCTATGCTGACCCCACCCAGAAAAAGAGCTTCCACATCTTCTGTTCCCTCTGCCATGGGCCTGTCTGAGCACAAAGATCAAGCTTGTAACATCAACTGCACGTGCACTTACACTCAGCCTAGTACCTAGCATTTCATAATTCCATTCCCCAGTGCAGAGAGTTTATCCCTTCCATCACCCCAGGAAAGGTTGGAAGAAGCCAACTTGGGAACAGTCCTAATGAGGCGCCACCAGAAAATTCACATAGCTCATTTATTTTCCTCAAGAGCAAACCCTCATGCTCAGTGTTTGCCTCTGCTAGGTTGCTCAAATGCCCTGGGGGAGGTTTCTTTACTATAACAGCCTCCCTTCTGGTCCCATAACTCTGAGTGTCTGAAGAAATCAGCCCAGAGCAGTCTGAGGATCCTGATACCCACCCCTTTCCAAGAGCAGAGGGAGTGGAACCATGTGGACACCCTCACATATTGCCCTGGGATGAGTTTTTGTCATTTTCCAGATAAGAAAACCATGGGTCAGACAAGCAGAGGGATGACCTGTGGTCAGAGGCAGGCAGTGGAGGACGTGGGTCTTAATCAGGCCTGCTGTTTTTTTTAAGTCATATAACATATAGAACCTTATCCTCTAAACTGCCAACTCTGTCCCCTGGCCCCACACCATTGGAATCTCTGACCCCACCTGTGTAGTCTGGGTGACATCTGTTCCCATCTTCCCATAAGGGGCCTTGGGAACCCAAGCCAGCTATAGGACAGCTCCATGTGGATCACTATGTCAGGCCAAGGAGACAGGTCCCTGAGCACTTACCTTTACTCCCCAGTGTCAAGTGCTCACTCATCTTGGATGAAGAGTTCATGGTGGACCGCCTCCTCAATTTCCTGAAGTAGGTGGATTTCCCATTGCCTTACTCGCTGCATCTGTTTTGAAGGCAGCTGTTACATAGGAATAGTCGTTTTTACTAGGGACAAGTTTACACATTGCAAAATGAACTTAGGAAAAGAAATACCCACCAGGCCTGATCTAAGACATTTGCTCAGATCAGACACCTGAGCCAGCCAGCCCTACATTGTTCCCTCTTCCTGTGCTCCAGATTAAGCCAGTTCCCGGTGCATCTTTAGGGGAAACCTGTCCCGGTTGCCAAGTAGGTGGTGGGGAAGGTTTGCTCCTCTGCTTTATTGATCAGCAGAGAAAGAAAACTATGTCAAAGAGAAATGTGGGTCTTGCACAGCTTATGGCTGGTTCGCTGTCCCTACCATAGGAGTTTAGACCTTGCAGTGTGAAGGTGGAACATCTCTGTCCTAGGCGGTGCTAGGCAAGGAGTCAGGGCTACCTCAGTCAAGCTCTGGGAACTTAGGACTGCCTCAGGAGTGGTGACAGCTTCATGCTAAGAACAGCTCGAAGAGCAGGAAGGAGCCCAGGGTGGCAGTTTTCACTTGGAAGATGTCAATGCCCAATAGGGGTGTTCCTGCTCAGCCTCTTTTGCATTCTCAAAATTGTAGTGAGTTGGTACCTTATTCCCCTGTGGCTTAGAGACCAAGGATAGGGAGCAGCCAGAGCCACAGAAAGGGCCAGAAGGGCAGAGCCACGGTTGGTAAACCACAGCCTTTTAGGCAACACTGGCCACAGGATTCCCTCTGAGCAGAGGGACACCTCAGCACAGGACAGCAGCAGGTGTTAGAAAGGCTGACAGCCTCAGTGACCTCCTGTGAAGAGTGGATTGTCGGCCCTCCGTGTCTGTGGTTGAAGGGGCATGAAGGCACGGGAGGTGTGTGCCTGTGCGCTGCATCTTGGTAGCACGTGCTTTCCTGTCAACAGGGACTTGGAGCCGTGTCAGGTGGGGGTGAGAAAGGGACAGGGCAAGGCCTACCACAGCCTCCTGCTTTTTCCGGTCTTGCCTTTTCTTCCTGGCTGTGTATGGAATCCCAGGCAATCCGGAATTTCCTGGCCAGTTTTTTGTTCGCCCGGCCTCTCTTTTCTGCTGCTGTTTGCCCAATGAAGCCGACACAGGTGGATCCTTCCCAGAAGCCGAGTAGTCCAAATAGGACCCTAACTGCCCACTGGTGCCCTCGGATGCCCGGATGGTTGAAAGCTTCCTCTTTCTGAAGGTGGCTATTGGGCTGACCCCTGCCAGATGGGACACAAGGTCTTTGGAAGAGAGAGCAGGCACTGGGGACTCCAGGAGGTGGGAGGTCCCTTTTGGGGGCCTCGGACTCCAGCCCAGGGCTGTCTCCTCAGGGGTGCTATGCTTGGTGGGCTTCTTCCAGGGCATCCTCTTTGTCACTAGAGAGGGGCTCTTGTCCTCAGAGGAACTCAACACAGGAACCTATAAAGTAAAAATAGAGATCCAGATCTGAGACAGTCACAGCAAGCCTTGAGATGGCCACCAAACCCCACCCCAGGCACATTCTCATCTGGGCAGGACCACCCTATAAGATAGACCCTCAAAGTCACCCCACAAAAGAGAGCGTGCAGCACAGAGGGGTGATACCTGGCACAAGATGGGACACGTGCTTCTGCACATGGTTTTCACTGACCACTTTCAACATGGTAGCAGTGTCAGAGGTAGGTGTTTAATGGGTAGGCCGGAACAGAGAGGATGTTTAGGAACACACCCTCCCCGGAGGGAGAAATAACAGTAAAACATTGCCGATGAAATAATTTTAACATGAAACTAACATAGAAAGACAAAATTATTCATGAACATTGCAGCTTTTCATGCATGAGCAGGTAAAGAGTTGGGCAAGAGGCTCTGGCTGGTGTCTTGAGGTAGGTGGTAGTTGGACCACAGGTTAATATCCCAACCAAAGCCCCAGGACTGACTGCAGCTATTATGTTGGTCAAGTTTTCCTCCAAGATAAAGTCTACGTTAAGCCATTCATACTCCTATTCTCACATTTATTTTTTTTGAGATAACAACTTATAGTTAGCCTCTGTATCAGCAGATTCCACCCAGTAGATTCAGCCAATCAGAGGTTGAAAATATTCCAGAAAAAAAATTGTATAGAACGTGTGCCATTTTTTCTTGTCTTATTCCCCACATCATGCAGTATAACAACTTTCATAGCCTTTGCATTGTGTTCGGTACTCTAAGTAATCTAGAGATACAGAGTGTGTGGAACCTACGGAGATCCTCTCAAACACTATGCCATTTTATATAAGTGACTTGAGCATTTTTAGGGGCCTGGATTGATCCCAAGGGAAAACATGCTAATGTCTCCACAGTGCCCCTTGGAAACTGTTCATGTAAAATGACTGGAAGGCAGCTAAGTCATCTATTGTATTTGTCATCATTTTTAGGTGTCTTAGACGCATTCGCTCATGCTAACAGCATCATAGCATATCTGCCACCCTTACTACTCATTGAGGAAACTTGCAAAGTAATATCAGATTTCTGAGTTTTGTTTCATTGCCCTCTGATGGAACAATTTCCTGAATGCATTTTTTAGTAATGAAAGTGACAGTTTCCAGTTACAATGTCCACTGCAGGCTATGACATCCCCAAATTGTTAAGGAAGCCATTGTCACACAGGGTGGAAGGGGAACTAAAAAGTTTCTATAAAAGAATAAAATGTTTTTAGGAGTGATTTTGACATTCCCTGATGCCTGACAATACTGTGTGATTAGCCATTGCATTTCCATGGCCTTGATGGAATCAGCAATCAATAAGAACTCAGAACTTACACAAGAGAAACTCAAGAGCACACGTGAACTTCCCTGAAAACAGGCCCCCTCCAGTAAAGGTCAAAGTCTGAGGACTCTATTTCCAATTCATCTGCTCATGCCCGTCTACTGCTTGGAGTGATAACTGTTACAGCAAGTGAAAACATTTCTACTTTACTGAATTATTGTCCATATTTGTGCACAGAGTGGATTACCTAGTAATTAATATTGGGGGAAGCATACCTAGAAGGCTTGTTAACAATTTTGAAGTAATAGGGAATTAAACTTAGAACAAAATAAAAATAGATGAGTATATTAACTTCAAACATGAGGCTGATTAATAATATTAGTCTGAAGCAATGGGAATATTTATGAGTTTATTATTTGCTGCATAACAAATTGCATTTAAACTTAGTGACCTAAAAATATACAGTCTTGCCTTATCCATGGAGATATATTTCAAGAGCCCTAATGGGTACCAGAAATCACAGATAGAAATGACCCCCCCAAATACCACTTTTTCCCTATACACATATAATTAAACTTTCAACTGTATACTAAACTTGAACCTTTTCACTTAAAGGAAGCACTTTATGACTTCTCTTTGGCATATCTAAATTGCTAGCATCACTGCTCTTACACATTGGGGCTATCACAAAATAAAAGGATTACTTGAACACAAGCACTGCAAAATCATGACAGTTGATCTGTTAATCAGGACAGCTACTAAGTGATCAACAAATGGGTAGCACATACCATGTGGATACATTGGACAAAGAGATGATTCATCCCTAGGCAGGACAGCGTGAGATGTAATCACAATCCTCGGAGTGGCAAGCAATTTAAAACTTATGAATTGTCTACTTCTGGAATTTTCCATTTAATATTTTTGGACTGCATTTGACTATGGGTAAGCAAAACCTTGGATAAGTGTGGACTACTGTATATCTCACAAATATAAAAAAAGAAAACTTAGATGGAACCAAGTTATACATTGTTGCATAGTCTTCCAAATTACTGATGACTTTCCACGTCACTAACTTTGCAACAAAACATGTACAGTAGGAAAGTTAAATGTAGTATAATGAGATTGTACAAGATTAGTTATATGTTTAATTCCCACAATGACTTCAGAATGAGGCCAGGGCAGAAAAGGTTCTGGAAATTTAGTGAGGTTTTCCTGGAAAATTTTATTCAGCAGGGTATGTGGGAACACTTAAAAATCTGTTCCCACTGATTTCTAAAAATGTTCTTAGGAGCTAAGGATGACTATCATCCCATAACTGAGAATTAAAAACTGAAGAACGGCCTGAAACAAGGTAGTGGTAGCGTGAGGTGTGAACTGGAGTTGGCAAGATCAAGGCTTATGTTCTTCCCATGGGAACAGAGACCCAGCTTTACACACCAAGTGCCCTGAAGCTTAGCCAGAAGGTGGTGATGGAATGCTGGCTCCCTTGAGGAGGACAAGTTGATCCTAACAAATGGGTAGCATATACCATGTGGATACATTGGAAGACCATGGACAGAGCTTCTGTTGTGAAGCCTTGGGGCAAATTTTGTACACTGTTTCCTTTCAGCAAAACCTTGGGACTGGATTCATGTCAATTCCAAGCAATCTGAAAGATGCATTCATGCCTAAGCATGAATCCACATCATAAACTGCCACACTGGTTTTCAATGTGGTTGTACCATTCTTCAACCCCACCAGCAACATATGGAGTTCTAGCTGCTCCACAATCTCACCAGCATGTGCTATGCTCTTCTTTTTTAAAAAAAATTAGTTTTATAATAGGTGAGTAGTCTATTTCATTTTAATGAGCAGAATCTCATTTGCATGGTAGTCCAAATAAGCATTTCTGTAATGAGTAATGAAGGTGAACATCTTTTCATGTACTTATCAGTCTATATGTCTTGATTGGTAAACAAAAAACTAAAGGCCAAAGACATCTGTCATGTCTATAAGGGCAAATGGAGTAAACTCATCTATTAAAGGATCCTCAGATTGGTTTAGAAAGAAAAAAAAACTATGAATTACCTAAAATAAGATGTATCCAAGAGTGTTTTAATGGGCAAAAATAATATTGGGGAAGTACAAATGAAGGTTGAATTCATGTCAAAACCCATTAAAAAACAAAAGCACAATGCAATAAAAACAACTAAAATGCATAGTGGTGAAATTTTTGTGCCAGATAACAGAAAAATCAATATCCATAAAGCCAAATACTAGGAAAAACAGGAACAACAGGCATGAAGTAGTAATTAAAGTTAATTCACTTGTTTAGCCCATGCTAAATCAAAGCAGGAAAAAGAAATGATTGAATTGGAGGAAAAAGAAGTGATCAATACCATTGAAGTTTATCTCCTTACCTGTAAAATCATCAGCACTTATAAAAGAGACTTTAAATTCTACTATTTCAGAGAACAAGATCTTAGAGTAAAAAATTGGGGTAAGGGAAAGAACTGGGACTTTTATAAAAAACAAATCGCAAGGTAATATATTTTCTTACAACAGGAGGTACAATTAACTAGCTATTTATAACAATGAACTAAAACAGTGCTCATAATTTGATGTGTTTTCTAATAACATTGCAATATGTTGAAAGCTTACACATCAAACAATTTCGTATTGTTTTACAAACATGTGTAAAGAACAGATGCTCCTAACTCACATGTGAAGGCAGCATATGTAAAAAGCAGCAACTCAGATGAACAGGGAGGAGAGTTTTTGCCTTTTATCACATGTTCTGGTTGGTTGGCCATTTGGAAAAAAACAATAATAAAGCCAAGTCCCTAGCTCATGCCTTGAACTAAAACAAATTATAAGGGATTGAAGATCACACTCTTAAAATCACAAATTATGAGGAAAAAACAGAAAAAAACCTTTAAAAATATGAAACAAAGTTGGGTTCTTATATCACATCATTCACTAAGATAAATTCCAAATGGATTAAATGCAAAAAAAAAACCAACAAAAAACAAATCCACAGCAACATTTTAAAGCATCTGAAAGAAATAGATGGAAGGAAAAGGGTAGATTATTCTGTCAACATGTCCTAAGTAAGGCTTTTCTATGATTCACAACATAGATTAAAAAAAATTGGACTACATATTTTTTAAAACTTCTGCTGAAAAAAGATACAGTACTGAAAAGATAATAGACAAACACAATTCCTATAAAAGACAAACAAAGGGCAAGTCTGTCTATAATTTAGGAAAAACTCAGCAGCCTGATGGGCATACTGGCATACACATACTCAACCTCATTCTTAGTAATAAAAATGCAGATTAAAATGAAAGCAATGTACCATTTGCTCCCATCTGCGAGTCTGACAAAAATCCAGAAGTATGAAAACTTTAGAAAAGGCAGTGAGGAAATGGTGGCATCCTCTGTGGGAAGTAATGTGGTAGCATTCAAAGCACATGCTCCATGTGACCAGAAACACTCCTAGAAATTTATTCTACAGAAAGATACAGATGTAAGATCCTGTATGGACCAGGTGGTTTATGGCATCATTTTACAGAAGACTGAAAACAAGGCAAATCTTCATGCTGGTGAATCTGTTAAATTATTAACCATTTAAGGGAATACTGTGTGTCTACAAAAGTTCGCAAATACTTTTTCTATACTGATAAGGAAAGATTTCTATGTTTTAAATAGTCTCAGACAAACTGAGGAAAAATAAGACTAAGTTGTAGAAGCGGCTACAATTAGCATTTAGTTATGGTGAGGAAGGGTTGGGTAGAGGATGGAAGGAGTCACTGTTTATCTTTTTATGTTTTACAGAGTTTTTGGAATCATAGAAGTGCATTGCCACTTACAAAGGAAAAAGGGGAAAAAAGTGATTTTTCTTTCTTTCTTTCTTTTTTTTTTTTGAAAAAGCCAAGGCACAGGGACACTAAGGTGGGGGGAACAGTTAAGGGTCCTAACCCAATAGGCACTCCCAGGTTTGTGCAAGGTATGGTAGGCATTGATCGGTTTTTATTAGGTCCAAAGCTTAACATCTGTACAACCATTTTAAATCCTTCTATTTTATAAAGTAAGTCTCACTTTCCTGCCCTAGGTAGGTGCTAGCAGAGGAAACAAAAGTTAGCAGATAGCTCCCCGTCCCCCCCACCATCTGTTAACCGACATAACTGAAATATCTCCTTGTTCATCCTAACAGCCCACGGCCAGGCTTCACACAGACAGCCCATGCGAGCTTACGCAAGCAGTGCAAACCAGCCCTGTAAAATACCCCAGAGTTAGATTTTCCCTGCCCTCTCTCACCTTTTCTGAGCAATGGCCTTTGTCAGACCCTGACTGACAGT
The DNA here is from genome assembly GCA_020662805.1 of Glaucomys volans. Lineage (NCBI taxonomy): Eukaryota > Metazoa > Chordata > Mammalia > Rodentia > Sciuridae > Glaucomys > Glaucomys volans. Next base: position 512,333 of record JAJEJO010000362.1, read on the forward strand.
CTTAACTATGGATCTCTCTGCCTGGTTTCCGGGCTGCTTGTGTGTGTGTTTCACTTTCCTTTCAGTTTTGACTTCATGTAGAGTATTCTGGGCCAGCATTTCATTGTGCATCTAGAGCAGACAGACAGACAGTGTATGGGGTTTCCTTGATCCTCTGAAGTCCTCTCTCACAGGATGGACTGGGGCCTCTGGTCTCCTTGGACTTCTGACCTCTCATTAGCCCCCCAAGCTCTGGCTAAGGAGGCTATTATCACCCATCTGGGAGATCTTGCCAGATGGGCTAGGAGAGGAAATGGTAATTGCCCAGAGTCTTAGTACAGCAATTTCCTGGCAACTGGGAGCTTCCCTGGGGCCTAATCTGCTCCACAGCCTAGAGCGCCCCTCCCCACCTACCTGCATACTGGGCTCCATCTTCTTTCCTCACCAGTATCTGCCTCCTTGCAGAGCCCCACCCTTGGCGCCCCGCTGTCTAGAAATACCTGCCCCGTGGTGCTGAATCAGCAGTCAGGAGTCAGGCAGGTGCAGAAGCCCACCTGTGCTGGATCTACCTAATGACCACGTGGCAGTGCTGGGCAGGTTCAGGTGGGCTCTCCTCGTTGATAACTCGGGGTTTTTTTTGTTGTTTTTTTGGTACCAGGGATAAACCTAGAGGTGCTTAACCACTGAACCATATCTCCGCCACACCCCCAGCCCTATTTTGTGTTTTATTTAGAGACAGGGGTTCACTGAGTTGTTTAGCACCTTGCTTTTGCTGAGGCTGGCTTTGAATTCAAGATCCTCCTATCTCAGCCTCCCTGGGATTATAGGTGTGAGCCACAGAGCCCAGCTTGTTGATTACTCTTGAGTACACCTGAATGTGTGCCAGTGGCATTCTATAAGTTAAGAAGCCCTGGGTGGTGTGCTCACTGTGTGCCAAATTCTTTACCTGCATCAATACAACATGAAGGAATGGACTCAGCCAATTAAACCAAGACCAAAGACATTTCCATGTTCAGGCAAGCTGAGAGGACTTCAGAGTATGTTCTGTGGTTGAGGACTTACCTTTTCTTCGGTGATTCTCAAATTTAAGTTGCTCAGAGTACTGGACAAGCCAAGTTCCTGATTGAGCTGGTCCCATTAGCTCTTCTAACAACTCCCAGGTGAAGGACTGGTGTCGGTCCACTTTGGAGCCTTGCATTAATGAGTGGCAATAAAGACCACAGAGTAATGGTAACTTGGGTTATGTTAATCTATACTAGTTCTACACTAATAGTCATTTCCTGACAAACCTTGAGCATCTGGGGGGAACCAAACTAAAAATAGAGAAATCAAGGACCTAGGGAACACCTGATGAAATGAAACAGTTCAATATGATATATTTAAGCAATTTCAAAACCTTTGTTATTTACATAAGAACCAAATATGACTTTTTCTTAAAAGGAATGTAGTAACAATTGGAAAAAACTACCTATGTTAGTTTGGCTTTAGACATAATTTTAACCACCTATCAACCCTGAGAATAAAGTTGTTAGTATGTCCATTTTAATACAGGAAAGATGGATCCCAGAAATTGAAGTACATAGCTTGGGGTCACTTAGTGGAAGTCAACAGAATCAAGGCAAGAATCTTGGATTGTACCAAATTAAAAAGAGAGAGAAAGGGCTGGGGATATAGCTCAGTTGTAGAGTGCCTGCCTCTCAAGCACAAGGCCCTGGGTTCAATCCTCAGCACTGGCAAAAAAAAAAAAAAAAAGAGAGGCACTTGTCTGGACTTGTCTGGTTTTAAAGCAAAAGTGTTCTTTACCTCTTGCTACTCTTTATTATTTTTTAAAAATATTGTTTTTCTGAACTTGGTCACGAAGTTGGAGTATGATTTTGGTGGGCTCTCTCCTCTCTGAGGTGGTATATGAGGGCTTTCCCAGCTCTGCAACACACAGGAACCTAAGCAAGGAAAAGGCAACTTAGAGAGATCATGTGGGCTCAGTGCCCAGGCCTGTGGACAGGTGCAGAACTAAGCTCTTTGAGGACATAATAGGTGGCAAAGAGGCTGAGATTCCTTAATACTGAAGTCTTCCTGAGCATTCAGAGAGCACTGAAGGGGGATGCGGAACCCCTCTCCCCTATTGTGGTTTCACAGAACAGCAGAGCTAGGTGACTGGTTGCAGTTGAAGGTGTTGAGGGTGGCCAGAAAGAAGAGCTCTTCTATGCTGCTAGTGAGCCTTGGGGAGCAGCCCTTCTGAGGTGCAAATTGGCATTAATGTGTAGCATGGATGAAAGTGTTCATGACCTTGAACGAATGTGTCAGGAGATAATCAGATGGAGTTGTTACTTACTTTCTGCTACTGATATCCATGGAGAATTGTCTTTCAGTGTCCAAATACATTCAGTGTACAGAGCCAGGAAAAGAACACTGATGGAATAAATTAGAGCAAATCTAAGGAAAGGAATACCTTGCAGTAATATGTGTGTCTAAACACGTGTGCAGGTGCATACATGTACACATACAATGCACATATGGGTAAACAGGTACACTATAGTCAAGATGTATCTAAAAGAGATACATGAAAATGGTAATATTAGTCTCATCCAGAAGGCAGAATGATGGGTAAATTTTTTTCCAGTACTAAGGATTGAATCCAGGCCTTTGTGAACCAAGGCAAGTGTTCTGCCAATGAGTTACACACCCAAAACCTTTTTAAAACTTTATCTTGAGACAGGTTCTAAATTGAACAGGCTGTCCTTGAGCTTTTGATACTCCTGCCTTAGTTTCCCAAGTAGCAGATTACAGACTTGAAAACACCTTGCCAGCCATGATGAGTAAATTTGAACTTCACTAGCCAGGTGTGTAGTGCACACCTGTAATCCCAGCCACTTGGGAGACTGAGGCAGGAGTACTGCACTATAGTGAGATCCATCTTAAAAAAAAAAGCTTAATATCACTTATTTCTGCTTCACATGTTCCTAAAAAGAAGATATAATGAATATATAATAACTTTAAAAAGTAAAACTCACTTAGCATAGTTCTGTTATTTTCTAGATGGGGAAACTGAGGATGGCAGAGGGGAGGGGCTTGTCCAAAATCCCTGAGTAAGTTGAGCCACAGCTACTTCACCTTCTGCACTGTGCCACCTGATGTGACTGAGAACAGAGCAATATGTTCTTAGACAAGTTCCTGAATTGTTTCTGTCAGCAGATGAGTTACAGACACAGCCCCCGTCCGTCATAGGCCTTCACAGTCCAAGGCCAGGATGAATCAGATACACGTGACAAGTATTTGTCACAAGTACCATATGGTCCCAGAATAGTGGCCTGCAGAGGTGAATCTGCCCTTGTCCCTGAACCTGGGAATCTTCTCAGGGTGGAGGGATTGTTGCATGGAACAAGGGTCGAGAATTCAAAATAGGGGAATAGGCTGGCAAGTCTGAGCAGAGCAGAGCTGGGGGTGGCTGGAGAGGTCAGTGAGCAGAAGTTGGAGTTGGAGAGGGTGGGAAGCTGCCAGGGAGGATCCCTGACATGCTCTACAGTACAGGATCCCAAATCCCTCACCTGTAGGACATGCAGACTGTAGATAATTCATGATGAATCCAAGTCGAAGAAGCTGGCATGCATCCTGATGGGTGGCTACATTGAAAGCACATGTGCTTACAAATGCTGCTTGAGGCCTTGACAGGACCAGACTCAGTGCTGGGCCTTGTCATTTAAATGGTGGAGGCTCTGAATGATGAGCGCTCCTCCCTAGGTCTCTGTTAATGTGCAGGAAATCCTCAGGCAGTGGCATGGGGTAAACTCAACACCTGGTAGCACCTTCTAGCACAGGTTGCGCTTCCCTACTTCAACAATCTGGAATCTGAAATGCTGTAAAATCCTTAGCTTTTTGTTTTTTAATATAAATAAATATAATTTTTATTTGTAAATTACATCTTTTTTTTTGTTCTTTTTAGATATACATGAGAGTATATTTTGACCTACATACATGGAGTATAACTTCCCATTCTTGTGGTTGTACATGACGTGGAGTTATACTGGTTGCAAATTCATATATGAACATAGGAAAGTTATGTCTGGTTCATTTTATTGTCTTTCCTATTCCCATCCTTATTCCCTTCCCATCATTTCCCTTTGTCTAAACTAATAAACTTCTATTCTTCACTCCCCTCCCATTGTGAGTTATCATCTGCATATCAGAGAGAACATTCCCACTTGGATTTTTGGGATTGGCTTATTTCACTTAGCATTATATTCTCCAGTTCCATCCATTTACCAGCAAATTCTATCATTTCATTCTTCTTTATGGCTGAGTAATATTCCATTGTGTATATATCACACTTTTTCTTTACCTATTCAACTGTTGAAGGACACCTAGGTTGGTTCCACATCTTAGCTATTTTGAATTGAGCTGCCTTAGTTTTTCTTTTTCTTTTCTTTCTTTCTTTCTTCTTTCTTTCTTCCTTTCTTTCTTTCTTTCTTTCTTTCTTTCTTTCTTTCTTTCTTTCTTTCTTTCCTTCTTTTTTTTACTTTTTGCCACAATGAAAAATTCCATACCTGGCCTCATGTGACATGCAAAACACAGGACCAACTGAAAATATTCAAAATTGTCTTCAGGCTATGTGTATGAAGTGTATATGAAACATAAATAAATTTTGTGTTTAGACTTAGGTCCCATTCCCAAGGTATCTCATTATGTTTATGCAAATATTCCCAAATTGGAAAAAAATTGGAAATAATTCTAGTCCAAAGCATTTCAAAAAGGGATACTCATTTCAATAAGGGATTCCTTCCACCACAAGGAATTACATGTTTCTGATATGCTCCAGGCTGCCTTTAATTCCTAGATATAAACAAGTAGCTAATGGTAAAGAACACTTTGGTGTGTGTGGGGCAGGGGGAGGATCTGGAAACTCTATTAATCATCAAATAAATGCAAAATATTGTAAAGCAGTATTGCTTTAAAATTATTGAGTGTGCAAGTGTGAAAGTGCCCACATACAAAATCAGTGATGTTGGGGTGTAATTGTGTTCTTGTGCATCGTTGCTGGCAATGTAAATGAGTATGGAAAACAATTTATCCTGTGACTCTAGACCCTTAAAAAATTTTTTTTTTCTTGTGATCCTGTATCATGAGATTTGCCTGATGCTGTCCAAGCTGCGAAGTGGAAGAGTATTAAGAATAAAGCCCTTTTGCTCCCAGAAGAGCTACAGCAATTCTGCCTCTCCAATGTCTTTATGATAGACCCTTAAAAATTGCATCTGAGACTTTTCAAGCTGGAACAAAGAAAAAATTAAATTGCAGCATTATTTGCCACGAAGAAAAGTTGGAAATGAACCACTGCCAAATATCCAAGTGCAGCATACTGGGCTACCAATAAACACAAGAGAAAGAGAAATGGGAAGAAAGGAATTTGACATCCTTGGGCTTTAGGATTACAATTGGAATTCCTTCTTTTTGATTCTTTGGCTCTCAGTTAATGTTTGTGCTTGGCCTGGTTGCAATAAGCAGCTTTACCAAGAAGCGTGTTCCTTCAGGCACTCTGAGGTAGGTATCCATCCTCTTTACCCACAGACACCAGGCAGCCACAGCTCTGTGAAGGCAGGCCTGGATCTGAGAGCATTGGCTTGAGAGATGTCCACAGGAAACTGGGCTCTGGGTCTAGGGTACATTGACTATGCAATTTGAGGAAAATTGCATAATCCTTCTGAACCTGTGTTTGACTAGCGAAATGGATCAGTGATGTGCGTGAAATGAAATAACAGATACAGTGATTAGTCATCATGGTGCACCGGGAACAGGCAGTGGTTGGCAGAGAGCATGATGCACAAGGAAGGGCAGAGAGTGTTTGATGTGGAGGTACAATAAGCCACATGGAGAGGAGGTGACAGGTGAGAGGGAAGAAAGGAGGGTATCTTGCAACAGGAAAAGGAAAAGAAAACATGAGATGAATTCCTCCATAAGCCTGTCAGAAAGATAGTTTTCCATGATCCAGACCCTTGATGCATACACAATGGTTTGAGTGACAGCATTCCACAGGATGCACACACCTATGGAAGTGATGCGCACACCGTGACTCAGAGGTTAGGATCCCACCCTTTGGGGGTCAGGGTCATTCCGTCTGCCCAGGTAACTAGAGCCAGGTCACCAGTACTTAGTGGCTCTAACCATACTATAATTTAAGACCTTTGTTCAAAGTTGGTGTGTTCAGGAATTACGGCAAGAAACTGGAGTACTATGAAGAAACCCACCCCCATCCTGGGGAGGGGGATCCTGTTGGCCCTTGGGGCAGTCTGTTGTGGGCTGGGTGAGGGCAGCCTCAGTGTTTGCACTGGACTGATGGCCTTACAGGTACATTAGGTCTCTGACTGAGAGCAGCCCCAAATTAAAGCAGTAGAGGGGTCTGAGGGGGTAGTTCACAGTGTAGGTTCACAGGGCCAGCTGGTACAACAGGTCTCACCTCACCAAAGCCATGGTGCTCTCCACCATGGGTCTGTGCTTGATGGAGCAGCATGGTACCCAGAGGTGTAGTAGGCACGGTATGGCTTCCAGAGGCCCATGTGCGTCCCAAGTGAGCTGCGTCTATCAACTTTCTCAGTTTATGTAAGGGGCAGCAAAGACTCCATGTGGAAATCCACTTGGAGTGAGCAGCAGGGAGCTTGATCCCAGCACCCAGCTCTAAGAAGGATTACTCTGCATCTGCATTTCTTCCATCGAATGCATTCATTACCCCTGAATCAGAACACGGCACCACTCCTCTCGCAGAAGGGGGTTCGAGCAAGTGTGAGACCAGAGGGAGGACACATCAGAACCTCTAGAGGTTCCTTAAAACACAGATTGCTGGGAGCACCCCTGATTCCATGGCCTGGGGTTGGGCCTGAAAATCAGAATTTCTACCCAGTTCCCAGGTGGCTTGATGCTGGTCTAAACCTCAACATTTCATACAGAGCAGAGTGATGAGGAGGGCCCAGCCCCAGCAGTCACACTGCAGGGCAAAGACAAGGGAGTGACTCTTAGTGCACTGTCTCAGTGCTGGGCACTTAGTATCTGCTCTGTTTTAATTTTTTTTTAATTTTTAGTTTTAGGTGGACACAATATCTTTATTTAAATAATTAATTTATTTTTATGTGGTCCTGAGGATTGAACTCAGTGCCTCCCACATGGCTAGGCAAGTGCTCTACCACTGAACCATAACCCCAGCCCCAGTATCTACCCTCTTTAACTTATCCCCCACTCCCCCTTGAATGAACATGCATCTGGATGCCTGGATTTACCACTAACACTGGGACTGAACCCCCTGTATTCTGACAAGGACCCCTGAACTCATTTGACTCCTCTCCTGTTAAGAATCTGGGCTTGTTGACAGGACAAGAGTGAGGTGAATTTTCCACTTTGGTTAGTGGGGAGCGTAGGTGTGAGCTATTTTTTCCCAACCTTTCTTGCAGTTTGCAGAGCGGCACCTTCATCTGCCTGGGAGATCATCTGCCTGGGAGATAAGAGCAGCAGGCCAGGCCTTTGCATAGATTTACATCATCCCCTGTGTTGATCATAACATAGGCAGAACATCATTTGTGCTTTTCTCCCAGGTCAAAAACAGCTTCCCTTCTGAGGTTTCCCTGGATTGCAGTGTTTTTTTTTTTTTCCCTTTGAAGGTTTGACTTTGCCCTTGACTCTATTATTTTTTCAGGGCACATATTGCCCAATTTTCTGGCTGCCAGTGGGTAAGCAACACCCTACCTGAAAGGCGGAATTGGGAAGAGTGGGTGATGGAAGGCTTTGCATGTTTTTCATCATCCAAGGGCCCACAGTCTCTGCCCATGGCAGCAGGAGCCCACTGAGAGGCCCAGAATGACAATGGCTCACATCCATTCAGTGCTTACTTATGCCAGGAGCTCCATCGTGTCCATCTTATAGGGGAGAAAGCTGAGGACAGGAGGTTTTGTGATACACAAGGGCACAGAAATCCAAAGTGAAAAAATGCTGTCTTGCTCTGGTGGTAACCTCCCCTTCAGGCTCTAAAAAACCTCCCTGCATTGAGTTCTTTTGATGGAACAGTCAACACTGATTCTTGGCTTTCCTACAAAGAAATGACAGAGGTGTAAAGTGCTATTTTAAATATTGGCAAAGATGCTATGTACTATCCGTTCACATGGCGCCCCCTGGAGTCCACAGTGGGAGTGCCACCACCACGTGTTTCTTGCCTTTTCTGATCCAACAACTAGTGGTTTCCTTTTCTCTACAGCAGAGAATTTACAGCAGGGAAGGAGGTAGTGGCCATCTTCCAGTAGCCGTCATAATGCTCTCTCCTTTT